>JAPYYZ010002669.1:0-12690 GCA_030522705.1 Eretmocerus eremicus | reverse complement strand
TATCAACCAATCGATTCAAAAGATAGAAATAAACAGTAATTCCATTGTTGGTATTTTTGGATAGTGATAGAGAAGAAATATCATACTTTTGTTATGAGAGAAAATTGAAAATATGAAAGTACAGTGATTGAAAGAGAAAAAATGAAGATGTATTCGATGTAAAAGGACCAAATTGAAGAAGAATGTAAGTTCAATGATTCTCTATGATCCCTCAAAATTTCGAGAGGATCGGACGTACCGTTCAAAAGTTATCATGGATAATCGTAGTATTATTAGCTATCGTAAAAGTTATCGTAGTATAAAGAAAAGTTTATATTGTAAGCTGATGAATTGTCAGTTGTAAAAAACTGTGACGTCCAGTTGATACATCTTGCCAAGAGAAACAAGAATACCTTCGTTTCATATGGCTGAGAGATGTAATAGGAACAGAAAATGAGGTTAAAATGGTAATTGAGCAATATGTGGGGAAAAATTTTTGGGTGAATGGAGGTTTCTATGCGAGATTTCTCGTCGATTAAAGGTCTTAACCATATAAAACAAAGGTCTTCTTATTCCGCTAGACAAGATCTATCGACTGTACGTGACAGTTTTCACAACTGACAGTTCATTAGCTTGCGATATAGAGTTTTCTTTATCATTTTTTATGGGTGTTTGTCTGAGTATGGTTTCTTTGCGACACCGAAACTCCTGAACGGTACGGCCGATCCTGTTGAAATCTTGAGGAATTATAGAAAATCATCAAATTGAGAGCTGAGTCGCTTCTGAGCCATGAATATCGTATACATTCTTAGTTGTAAATTTTTAATCGAGGGAGTATGATATTTTTTGTGTGTAAAAGTGTGATTTTTCTTATCAATCAAGATTGAAAAAGACGAAGGAGATGATTATGATGTATTTTGATATTCTGAATCGATTGGTTGATACACACTTTTGATTCAATGCATTGGAGAGAAGATTGTAGAAGTTATATGATTTTATTGATTTATTGGTGTTTAAAAAAAATTTAGGGGCTGAATGATAAATGTGTATCAACCAATCGACTCAAAAGATAGAAATAAAGAGTCATTCCATCTTTGGTATTTTTGGATAGTGTTAGAGAAGAAATATCAGAATTTTGTTATGAGAAAAAATTGAAAATATGAAAGGGGAGTGATTAAGAGAGCAAAAATCAAAATGTATTCGATGTAAAAAAACTGAACTGAAGAGAAATGTGAGTTTAATGATCCTCTAAAATCCCTCAGAATTCCAAGAGGATCGTACGTACCGTTCAAAAGTCATCGTCAATAATGAAAAACAACATACACACACAGACATGGGGAAAGGGGAGGGAAAGGTGGTGTGAAGTGATTTTATGGAAAGGAGTGGGTAAAATGTGTGACGTACAATCGATAGATCTTGGCAAGAGAAACAAGAAGAGCTTTGTTTAATATGGCTAAGACCCCACTACGTTGCCTCTTGAGACGCCTCTTACGTCGCCTCTTGAGACCCCTCTTACGTCGCCTCTTAAGACCCCTCTCACGTCGCCTGTTAGGTCGCCTCTTAAGACCTCTCTTACGTTGCCTCTTAGGTCGCCTCTTAAGACCCCTCTTACGTCGCCTCTTAGGTCGCCTCCCACGTCGCCTCTTCGGTCGCCTCTCAAGACCCCTCTTACGTCGCCTTTTAGGTCGCCTCTTAAGACCCCTCTTACGTCGCCTCTTACGACCTCTCTTACGTCGCCTTTTACGACCTCGCTTACGTCGCCTCTTAAGACCCCTCTTACGTCGAGTTATGAGAGCTTCTCTGATGCACTCATGACGAGTTCTGCATCCCGCATCATTTGACCCTCGTGTGATCTGGACGGGTGATTTTTGAAAAATCCCCAAAAAAATATATGGGAACGTGAGATTTTTTGCTCTTTCCAATGCCGTGTTCAAAATTATAGGTTCCTCGTCAAACAACGAAGAATGCCTTCAAACGTCCCAAAGAATCGACTTCAAAGTCAAATTCCAAATCACCACCGGATTCCTTGTTGAAAATACCCCAAGTTCTGTATTGCATGTTTTATACAAAAAGTCCGTTCCCGTCGAGTTATCGAAGCTTTTTTGATGCACCTACAATGAGTTTTGCATCCCGGATAATTTGATCCTCGTGTCACCTGGACGGATGGTTTATGAAAAATCCCAAGAAAATCTATGAGAACGAAGTTTTTTTTGCTCTTTCCAATGCGGTGGTCAAAATTATAAGTTTCATGTCAAAAAACGAAAAAAGCCTTGAAAAGTCCCAAAAAATCGACTTCAAGGTCAAATCCCAGATCACCACCGGATTCTCCGTTAAAAATGCTACGAGTTTTGTACGGCATGTTTTATACAAGACGTCCGTTCCCGTCGAGTTACAAGAGCTTTTTTGATGCACCTACGATGAGTTTTGCATCCCGCATCATTTGACCCTCGTGTGACCTGGACGGGTAGTTTTTGAAAAATCCCAAAAAAATCCATATGAACGTAAAATTGTTCGCTCTCTCGAATGGCGTCGTCAAAAATATGGTTCCCACATCAAAAATTGGGAATAGCCATGAAAAGTCCTCAAAAGTCAACTTCAAGGTCAAATCCCAGATCACCATAAGATTTTTCGTCAAAAATGCTGATAGTTTGCTCATTCATGTCTATCGACAAAAAAGCTTCCCTTCCGAGTTATACAGCTTTTTTTCATAATTTTTCAGCATTTTCCACGCTCCCTCCTCACGCCATTATCATATACATCCAGAAATCATTTCAGGGGGATTTGGATCCATATTCTATAGGCCCAAACCTACTATCCACCGTTCTGAGCGACTCCATTTGATCAAAATCCAGAGGACGTAACGCTGTGCCCATTTTCATTTTTCTTAGACCACTGTGCGTCGCCTCCCGAACACTTCCGGCAGGGGCTTTGTCTCCTCCACCCCCACCGGGGCTTCGCTTCGGACCTCCCGTCCATTGGTTACCTCTTCTGAATCGAAGGGCCGCATACTCGTTCCGCGCGTGTTTCGCCATACACCCAGTCAGTGGCATATACGGAGGGGGGGGGGTTGGAGGGCGTACTTCAGTCTCGCTATGGCTAAAGATCGGATCATGCTGAAACATCAGTGCATATACCTCGTAATTCCAGCGAGGCTGATGGCACAATTACAGATTTGTTGGAAATTAACCGAATCCTTGAGTATCATGAACGCCTGCATCATTCTGAATTATTAAGACTGCTTCTGGAAACATACCGGGGAGCATAATTAACCTCTCACCTTACTTTGGCGATGATTTATCTGCCACTGACTAATCAGTGAAGCTGAGACGCACTGACTTCAACGGGGATTTCACTGATTGCGGCGGAGAGAGCAGTATTGTACCAGCTGCTCATAACAATGAAAATGCTCAATAGTAATAGTTGTACGTAGAATGAGTGGTTATTCTGTCTGATAGGTTCCTGTTGATAGCCGAGCAGAATTTCGATATTCTTGCAAACAGTGTACGTATGCCAAGATTCTATCATATTTCGTCTGTATTCTATTGGGTTTGTTCGTGTCTAAATGCATTTGCTCATCATAACTGACATGCTCATTATCGACTCATGTAACTGTGGCTGTGCACTCCGAATTATTCCTACAATCGAATGAAATTCGGATTCTTCATGGTCCTCACTACAGTCAAAGTTGCGTACTTTGGCCACCTCCGCTGCCGTAAGGAAGTGGCCAATGTTGACAGGTGGCCAGTGTACAGAGTCAAGGCTGGTTATGGAAGAAAATTTTGGAAAAAATTTGAAAATGAAATCCCATTTCCAATATCCTCGATACCTCCACTCAATTAGATTATGTTATGAGATATTTCATTATTGATCTACAATTGATAGTTTTGCCGTTTCCTCGTATTTGATTGGAATACTCGTCAAGTCTTGAAGTGATCTCCTCTTGTCGAATTTAATTGAATTCTATCGGAATAATCTCCTCTCTTTCTTTGATTATGTTCCCAACTGTCGATTTGACTACTCCAGATTGCTCACCGATTTGTCTTTGACCAACTCCACCGTAAGATCAATAACTTCTTCCTTCTCTCCAAAACTTTATTTACTGTATTCTCGTTTCTTAACTTGACTCGTTTTGAGCTGATTGATAGGTCTTGTTTTCTGATCGCACTCATCTTGGATTGACGACATTCCGTTCATTATTTACCCATGCAGACAAAAGCATAACCGTGATTGAGTGTCACCGTGACAATATATTTTGCGCGTAGAGGTTAGAGAGGGGTCGAGAGGAGTGGTTTGGACAAAGCCAAAGTGATAACCAGAGAAGGGAGAAGAGATACAGTTATATGTGACCGGCTCCATTCCAAAATGGAACAAACGCCACTTCGATTTTCAAAAAGGCGAGCTGGGTTCCCATATAATGATGAGATCGGCGATGATGTATTCGGGGAACTCTATCAGAATTCCTCCAAACGATCATCTCTGGACTTAATAATCTATAACTAATTCATCCAATAATCGGAAAGTCCAAATGTCGTTCGCTCCGTTTTGGTTCGAAGCAATCCATGCGATCGCGGGAATCTTGCATGGAGAAGTGTCTACATTTCACGGTGATTATTATGCTTATCCACGTGGCAAATGTATAAAGGCGAAATCCGCGCCTCTGGCTCGCAATTCAGTGGCTAATGTAGGCAGTTGGCCAATGTATACAGGTGGCCAATGTATAGAGATCCCCTCGCATGGAAGACTATGCAATCCATTCGGTCCCGTTAAAAAGTGGCCAATGTAAACAGGTGGACAATGTACACGGTGACCAATCTAAGAAGTTTGACTGTACATTTTCTGATAATTCCGAGTGGGCTCATGGTGTGAGGTACATTCAAAATCCTCGGTGGATTCCACTCTCAGTTAAGTCATACATTTTGTTGCTACCTCGCATGCACGTTCAACCGGCGCAAAAGGATCCTTTTCTCCATCGACCCATCAGTATTAGCGCCGAGACCGGGCACAGCGGACATTAGCATTTGCTCTCATTGAACACCTATTTTTCATCCAGTTTGCCACTGATTCATTCCGTTTTTTGAGCTCACTCCCCGCAAAACCACCACCCGCTTGAAAAATTGTGCAACTATTTATTAATATTAAGATAGTTCAGTCAAAGTTTAACCGGATGGCTGAAGCGGTGAACATGAGGAGGAATCCACAGCAATATTCGTGATATGGGTTCAGCTCTATCTGTGTCTGTACCCTTGTAGAGTTGACAGCATCATATTTTTCGAGCATTAGTGCACTCCTCCTCGCGCAGAGTGAATAATGAGTTGTTGGCTATTCAAAACAAAATACAAAGCTATCTGAATGATGATGCATTCCGATCTCTAGAAAACGTACATGAACTCGTGCTTGGTCCTGTACAGGACTCTCGTCATGGAATCCTGGACATTTTATCAAAGAATGGAAGATGTCAACATGTTCACATGCCGAGTAGTGATGGATCATACAATTTTCATCCTATCATTTCCCGTGTTCTCTCGATATGAGTAATCTCCTGATATTTCCATCATATATCCACTCCGCAGATCCAGCAATGTTCTCTGTACGTCGGATTCATCCTAGAAACTCACTTTTCCACGCCGAATATTCCTGTGGGAGGAGTCGGTATTGGTATGTGATCGCTTATTATTCTTATCATCGCTTCCTTTGCTTTCGATTATTGTCACATCAGGAATTTTTTCTTGAATATTCCAGGGTGCTCGGTCTACAAAGACAACAAGAGAGGTGGAATCAGAGAGACAAGGGGAGGGATTTGACGCAATTGCGATCAAGACTTGCCTTATCTACAAATGACACAAATGTGGGTGTTGAACTGAGTACAAGACTGCTGAAAACTGATATTCTCAGGATACTCAATTCTTTCATACAACGGAAAGAGGTTCAGTCGTTAGCACTAGAACATGGTTTGGATAGTGAGTCAGTCGAGTGAATTGTATCAATCGCAGCTTCTGACGAAGTTCTGAAATTAATTGAGAATATGATTCTTCCAGAATACACATGGCAAGAGGCCTCCAAGAGTTTTCGAAAGTACTGTGTCGATATGGAATCATTACCGGTCGATCTTCATGTGGTATTAAGTGACGTCATCCAAGGGGCTGGACACGTTGTTGACATGTTTCCTTACTTTATACGACACGCGAAGGATATATTTCCACACATTGACTGCTTAGATGATTTGAAGAAGATTGGAGATCTGCGGACTCCAGCGAATTGGTAAATTTAACAAACTTGCTATTAGTTTCCCCTGCTGAACTGAAATGATCATGAAATTGATCGGAGCATAAGAATTTTTTTTCAATCGTTGTGTCAGAGACATGTTTCATCGAGCAGAGAATTCGATGAGGAGCATTTATTCGGTCCATAGAAACCTTATGAAAACCGGAGTCATGCCGACCTCTTGAGTGTGACCTCGAGACTTGGAACTGAAGACAAAATCGGTTCATGCTACCTTTTTGCGGCGCCCCCCCCCCTCTCTCTCTCTTTCTCTCACTCTTTCTTCTTCCGAAATCATTTGTCAGACGCTCTTGATTAAAAGAAGAATGTTTGGAAGAAAATGCGCAACCTTGGCCTCTTGCCAAAGAGTGAAGAGGAGAAACTCTCAGGTTTCACATCGGATGGGCTGAACGCTCGCTTTGTTGGGGTCTCCGTATTACCTCATGAGAATCTTGGAGATGCAATCAACGAAATTATGTTGGCCTCAGAGGGAGGCTCTGAGTTCGAGCGCACAAATTTCGCAGAAGTCGTCTTTAAAATTGCACAATTCTCCTCCCAGGCCCGTGGGGTGGACGGAATTCCTGAGTGCGTGATCGCAAAGGCTCTTCCAGCCTCAAGGCGAGACCGTACAGTTCTGTTTCACCACCTCATCTAGTGACTTTTTCTTAGCATGAATATCTCAAGATCGACAGAACGGAATGAGTTCAAACTTGACGAAAATTTACACAATCCATCAAAGAATTGCGCTATTGGGGTTCAAAGTCTGGTGTAATGGGGGAGACCCAATCCAACATGGCAGGCGACTTTGCCATGTCTACATTGCATCATACGGAGCGAGTCGGGATATTTGAAATTATGCAGAAAGTGAGACGTTTCGAGTATCTCGGAGCATAAGAAATGTGAGTTTGTAGAACAAATTGTGAGTGCGTAGGAAGATTGGGTGAGCAAGAGCTCAAGATTTCGTAATAACTGCTCTCACAAGCGCCGCTCGTGGGCCGAATCGTATGCCGTCGCGGACGACATCTTCTGCTAGTGCATGTTTACATTCTTTCGGGCGGCTAGTCGGACAATCATCAACCAATAACACAGTGGAGGGGCCTATATCGCGCACTATGGCGATCACAGTAACTAATTCTTTTCTCCTCGACCACGGGTCTTGACTTATTTGTCTGCTAATAAACAAGAACGCCGAGCACAGGTTACCGCGAGGCCGTGGGTTTCTCGAGCTGCCATGGTAAGGAGAGGGCTTCTTGCATTCGATGAAACTCAATCACCTACTTCGTAACTACTCCGGAAACGATTTTTCAGTGCTCGCGACACCATTTCGGCGAGGTATTCATGAAATAAACAGGGGAAGAGACCGCCCGCTCCCGGCCGCTCGGAGCTGTGGAAAAGTCGCTGGCCATGTTGGATTCAGGTCACGTGAAACCCCGACTTCGGAACCCAATGCAGAGATATCACGGAGAAAATACAGGTAAATTGTTATTGCGAAGCTCTTCCAATCCGCCGTCTGCTTGCATGGAGGTGGGCGCATGAGTCGACGTGCACACAGTCAGTCACTGTGCCTCCGATCGATGGGTTAGCCGGGATGTCTCTCCATAGCGCAATTCTTCTGAGTTGAGTGATCACGTTGAGCACACCCGCAGCCCGCTGCTCACAACAGAACTCTCGATATTTATGCCACGCGAACACGATAGTCTAACCTGGCGGTGAGTGGTCGTCATCACAAGCTGATCGAATCTTTGCCTGGCGCTCGCAGTCCGAGAGATGGCGCCACTCTGAGAATCTCGCCCGGCAGCATCAGGGACACGCGCGCGTGATTCGAAATCAAAAGTAACGAGGCTCCAAGAATGGTGAAGATTTCAACACTTCCTTGCCTATGACGAGCCTGGGGACATGCGATATGGAAGCAGTTGGATTCCAAGTGAAGGACGTGGCCATGATCATGGGGACATAACAACTGGATATGAACAATCTTGAATCGAAGGGGCTGACAAACACTACCTCCTTCTATTAAGTTGCAATGGCGAGGGCTCATGCGGGGGTGAGCAGGCGGAGAGCCATTCTGGAATATCTCAATGATCTCCGGGAAATTTTGGGGACAATTTGGACATGTCGTAACGCAGAACAAGGTTCCTGCTTGTGTTGTGTGTCCTCGAAACTTCGTAAGAATATTTCCAGGTTGTTCGTTTAGAACCCTTCCAAAAATTTATAATCGTGTTAAGATAGTAGAACTTCCTTGCAGGTCGAAAATTGGGAAGAAACAATAAGAACCAAGAGAGTTTGAATTTATCCTCGTCTTTTCGGAGACTTTCTTGAACTTTTCAAACAGACCGCAGGCAACTGTAGGTATCCATGAGAATTGTGACAGAATTTCTCGAAGTTTTGTTCAGTAGTTGCGGAGTATCGACGAGTTACAAAAACCCTAAAGACGCTTCTCGGGCGAACATGTACGAACCGGCTGCCGTCGATGAGCTTGGCCACGCAGAGATTTCGTGTACACAGAGACCGTCCGAATGCGGATTGATACATCGGCGTAACATCACTCCGTCATCAGAAAGTGGGCACGAGCCGAGTGGGCTGGTGCGTACCCGGTGGGTTACCCCCCCCCCCCTCCCCCCGCTTGATAAGATCTGTGCGTTTGCGTGAAAATGGGGTATTCTGGAGCATGCTGCATGGACTCGACACCAAGGAGTGGGCGAGGGAGGGGGGGGGGGAAGAAATTCTAGAAGAATTTGGGTTACTATTATGATAAATACGTACAAAAATATTGTCATGGCAAATTCATAGCTCTGACCCATTTTGACCTTTTTCCACGTACTTAGTGCATTTTCCTTGTCAATATCTATACTTTTGGGAGATAAATTTCCCCTTGTGGTTTCGCGGAGTCTAGTGGGCCGAAGGGCCCAATGGAGAAAAAGCAAATCCTAGACATTTTTTGGTTATCTTTGGGACGCTTTATAGCTTCAGCTACATGAGAGATAATCGAATTTACGAAGAGGATCCTAGAGAGGTTGGGGAAAAGATTCAATTCGCCTCCTCATAGTTATCTCTATCATGCGTTACCTATGAGATACAGATATTTGAAGTTGGGCATTTTTCGAAAAATTCAAAACTTCGGGGCTACGTTGCAAAAACGACCATGAGAGTTTTTTTCATCAAACCTTTGGAAAAATGCCCTTGAAGATGTAGACTTTCAACATCAAATCCTTAGCGAAAGTTTTTTCCCTCAATTCTTTCATGAGCATTTGAAAATGGTGGGATATAGTAGTGTCTTCCTCATTACATTAACTCTTTGCGGCACACTTCTTTCTGAGGCCCCAGTCGTCATGAACATTGGTGTACTATGATCTTATGGGTTGCTGATGACAAATTTGAAATAATCTCAATTTTCTTGTGGCCATTTAAATTTATGGTGTGACCCTGAAGAAATATCAATTTTGCGATACAAAACCTCTCTGCAACTATTATTTGGAATGTTCATTCAGAAAATCCAATGGAAACGCTCGGGATGGACTCCTAAGAACTCCAAATCAGGATAATTTGTGGTGAAATTAGGTGTCTAATTTATTAGCCGTCATGCCGCATAAAGATTCAACCCACCGAAACAACCATTTCTATTGCTTGGCCCATTCATTTTATCGTGAGACCGTAACAGTACATACTAATAGTCCCATAATCAGGGAGAATGTCCATTCTATCCCTGAATGAATGAAGTTCTTGCCCAGCTGAGTATAATCTCCCATAGATTGGAGCTGGTTGTAAGGAGCGAGTCTCTTCAGCTGCCATATGGGCAACCCTACCGAGTTTTCCACATTTTGCGGAGATTATTTTTGAATGGCACGCTTTCAGCAATGGATTCTCTCTCTGTACATGTCGAATGAAGTGATAAAAAGTTTGAGTGGAGTAGATTGGAAATAGTATTTTCCGGTTTGAGTGCGAAATGATTGGTTTCCGCATTCCGAGTGATTGTTTTATCGCAAAAAAGCGGAAACTATTCCGCGCACGTATATTGTATGATTTCTCGCGATTTAATGTGCGGAAAAGGAATTCGATGGTCCATGCATGAAGTCAGCTTCCCGCATAAAATATGAAAAATTATTTTCTTGCAATCGAGGAATCAGCAGCCCATTCAAGTTCGAATAGACGCTGCATCTCCCGCTATTTTGGGCGCATTTTTTGACCTCAAAAAATACTTGAAGAGATTCAGACAACATCAGGTCGACGCGAAATATCCTCAACTTTCAGTCAGTGTACTCAAAATTCCCATTAAATCTGATTATAAGGGACTGAAGTCGTTCTTTTCACAGGTAATTTGACATCTTTCCTCTAAAATGCATCTTCAACCTCAAGTTCACATAAAAAATCAGTTGCGATCCTCCTGAGATTTGTGAATGGTTCGTCTATGAACCTTGAACTCTAAAGGCTCGCCCATGATCCATTGAAATAACAGTGGTCAAGGAATACAACTTGAAGGAAAAGAAATCTTTTGATGAGCGGATGGGTTCGCTGGCTAACGAATCCACTCAAGATAGGAATATCATGTCAAAAATCTAGTTCGATCTTGATGTATCACGGCCAAAGCTTCGAGAGACTGCAGTTGATGGACGTGTTCCTGACAGGTCTTAGAAGCGTCGTCAGCATGATCGTCAGTAGTTTCTGATGCGGATCCGAGGGGAGAGTTTTTTTTTCAAACGAATGGAATTCTCCGTAAAAAATCAATTACACCCGTGCTAAATTACATCTCATGGAAATTTTGACACCTCTTGTAGAGAATAGGCTAATCCAGCATAATCTTTGTGCGGTTCGTTTCTTTCTGAGCATTTCTCGACGCCGAAAGAGGAGCCCGAGAGAAAGGAGGATGCATTCACTTTACATGCTATGTGTCTCAATCCATGAAGTCCTAAACAGACGATTTTTCTCTCTTCTTCCGGGCTCATTTCCGGGCATCGAGGAATACTTTGAGGAAACCAGACACTGCCGGTGCTGGATTATCCCACCTACTACAGTATGATGGCAAACTTACCGTGACATGTGGTACAGGATGAAATATAATTGGCTTTTCCACAAAGCATACCATTCGTTTGAAAAAAATTTTCAAACTTCGGATACGTATCGAAAAAAGCTGGCAACGCTCCTAGAACCTGTGAGAAACAAGTCCATTTCCTCTAAGCTCCCAAAGCCTTGGCCATGATCCATCAAGATTGGACTGGATTTTTGAATTGAGACTCCTATATTGAGTGCTTTCGTTAGCTGGAAAATCCACTCTCCTCATCAAAAAACAGCCATCCCTTGCCCTCCGAGCAGTATTCCTTAAACACTCTCATGGCCCATTTATAGCAGCTGAGAAATCATACTCAACTTGGCCAGAACTCTATCTGTTTAGAGATAGGATGATTATTCGCTACATTATGGGACTATTAGTATGTAGTGTTTTCACAGTAGAATGAAGAGTCCAAGCAATAGGAATGATCGCCTCGGTGGGTGAATGTACTGAAGAAAGATACTATTTCTCATAATTTCTAAATGCTCGTAGAAACCAACTCGGGGAAAACGACCTCGCCGAACTTTTGAGACTGAAAGTGAACATCCTAGAAAACATTTCTCCATCGGGTTTGGTGGAGAAAAATTGAGGGCTTTCTTAACAACGTAGCCCCGAAATATCCAAGATTTTCGGAAGTTGTTCCAATTCAAACCACTGTAGCTCATAGGCAAAACATGATTGAGTGAACGAGAAATAGATGCATTGAATTTAGGCTATTTGTTTTTTGTACACCTTGATTCCTATCATCCATGTAGTTGATTGAGTATTGGCGAGGCACGGCGAAAGAGAGTGATTGTTTTCGATAGAGGAATAGTAAGACTGATTGCGTTGACAGGTCCCCCAGATAACTAGATTCGACAATCCGTGATGATCAATCCCGAAGTCAACCAAATCCTCTGAGTACGGGAACTCATCATTCGCGCATGGCGGAAATTATTCGGTAATCATCCCTTGTAGATGGGGGAAGATGACTCATCTCCGCTCTGATTGATGACTTGAATTTGGGGTATATGGTCCATTCTCAGAAACTTTTGATTTTTGGCGTTTCAAAATTTTTTTTTTCGAAGTTGGAGCACACTCCAGAGGTTTTGCCCACTCTAAAGTATACTATTTGCGATAAAGTATTCATGTTTGTGCACGACTTTTGACGCACGGCACCGTTATGAGACGTGAAATCGCAAAATTGATCGCAATCGATTTCGTTAAAATTCATTTCAACCAGTCCAAATGACCCAAGAGTATTTATAAGTTCCCAATATCACGAGTTTTCATAAGCAATAATTTCAACTATCATGTCTTTGGCTCGAAACCTGCGACGGTGGAAACCGTCGCAGCCAGGAAATCTCTCGCCGCCGCCTGGACCAGCACACCTCGAGAGCTGTGATTGACGATATTTACTTCTCCTCGAG
>JAPYYZ010002668.1:0-14643 GCA_030522705.1 Eretmocerus eremicus | reverse complement strand
GAAATTATCAACCGTGCCAATAGGAATTGTTTTAGACATCACCTCAATTTACTGAAATGCCGAATTACTGATTCGCCGCTGATCTACTGAAGAATCAGTGGGAATTCCTACTGATTCATCATTAAAAACCGCTCCTACCGAAAGTTACTGCGAATCAGTGTATAGTTATTGATTCAATCAGTTATCGACCACTGATTCGCGATCATAACCTATATTGCCACCTCGCGACTTTGAGCACCGTTTGTAGCCGCAAATCGAATTAAAACTGTTGCTAATCGTGTGTTACGTGTTAGTTTATAAGGGCAGAGCACAGTGCATATCGAATTAACGTCAATGATATCGTCAAAATGCTCAAA
Organism: Eretmocerus eremicus; assembly: GCA_030522705.1. Taxonomy (NCBI): domain Eukaryota; kingdom Metazoa; phylum Arthropoda; class Insecta; order Hymenoptera; family Aphelinidae; genus Eretmocerus; species Eretmocerus eremicus. Next base: position 14,287 of record JAPYYZ010002668.1, on the reverse strand, counting down.
ATAGCGCAGCGTGCACGGGTAATTCTACTGATTCGCGCTCGTACTGATTCGCCATTGCCACCTCGCGACTTTGATCATCGTTTATAGCCGCAAATTAGTAAATAAGATTGAATCAGCAAATACTTACCGATTGAATCAGTAGATATTCAATGATTCAATCAGTAATTTCGACCCCCAAATGTGATCCGAAGTGATCCGAATGTTCAAAATCGGCAGATATTTACTGATTGAATCAGTAGATATGTACTGATTGGTTCAGTAAAAACCGCTCCCGGGATACTGATTGAATTAGTTCGTATTAACTGATTCGTGGTCGGGTTTAACTGATTCGCAGGGAGAGAGTATCCGTGGATCATGCTCGACCATGCATGACCATGAATGGCCATGTACCCCTATTGAGCTTTCGAGGACTTGCCATTACCAAACTCCAAGTGAGATAGGTTTGATGTGTCTGTATCCGAATATTTGGGCCTTCTGGTAAAGATGCTCATCACCCACAGTTGCAGGGTGGTAATTGCGAATCCTCAAATCAATAAGAATATGTGACCATGCATAGTCATACATAGTCATGCATGGTGATGCACGGTTCACCAATGCAATATTTTCAATCTTTGATGGTTTTCTATGGGGCTCAGAGGGACTATTCAGGGAAACGAAGACATATGGGTGTGTTTTCTTGGGACAAAGTGTGTGTGAAAAAATTTTCACCAAGACTGGACTTCCGAAGGTCGGGTCCTCTCCTTGGAAGTTGGGAGCTCTCGTGAAAGAATTGAGGAAATGCCTTTAAAATGTAAGATTCGCGCTGATTACGGGATCCCGATGATTACCACGATCAGTCATCAGGGAGCGTGTGATAAGAGGTCCATTGAGAAACATCTGGCGCGAAAGCGCGAAGACTGGGACTCTCGAAATACAAGCCAAGGAAAGTTGAGGGATCTACTTTGCGTGGTCTTTGTTATGCTTACCAGTAACAGTATATAAGCCTATGACTGATGCGTCGAATATTGTGAAGAAGGAAAACCACAAGAATTCTCATATCGAGGGAGGATGGTGTTATAAGAGTTCATCATGTCTGAGTGAAGATCGGGATTCTAATTTAAACGTTCGAATCTACGAGCCTGAAATCTGGCGTGAAACGTAAAACTAATGCTAACTTACAAGACCGGCAAGTTAAGGAAGTTGCAAGGAACTTTGATCATCAAGAAAAAATCATTCGACAGGATTAAAAGTTTGTGAGAAGGCTAAATTGATCATTCTCCACTTAATTACGTGGAAGAGTTTCGAATTTTCCTGAAGGGAATTCAAAACTCTCATTATGAAATTATAAATGTCATTCACGTTTTTTGATGATTATCCGAAACCGAGTAAGGAGACCGAGAATACACTCACGTTTATTCGCTCAGCAACGATGGACGATCTCGCCAGCCCCGCAAAGAGTAAGGAGGAAGTCATTGCCATTTGAGCCCGGCTAAAATGTATGGCTCTGTTTTTGGGTGGAATTGGTCGTAAATCCTGGATCAATCCAATTATCATCGGCAAGATTCTTGCGACGACAGAAAATCTTCAAAGTCATTCACTTGAAAAAGAAAGATATCAATTTTGAATTGACGATGTATCAGAATACCTTAAGAATTGCGATGGATTCAACAAGAGCATGGGATCAGATCACAATTCTTCAATTTCCCCTCAATCTGCGATTGTTCCTGTCCAAATCCGAATACCTGTTTTCGATTCTGAAATAGAGAAAAGTTCACTACTTGAAGGCGGGAGTCATCAAAATGCAATTCTGAGCTTGATGTAAGAAATTGAAACTGACATCACAGGGATCAATCCTCATCTGAGGGGGATTTCGCCATTCCGCGTGAGCAAGATACGAGCCTGATGCTTTTAGCCATATTATCTCACTCATTACCAAGAGCAAAAAGTACAAATGGATTCATGTCATCGCGCAACAGTGTAGTACCGTTGAGCTCGTCTGGTTTTGGGCGCAAAGTATTACTGCATCGATTGCGTAGTGATAGATGTCATTAGAAAATTTGACTGTGATTTATGCAGGAGCATAGTATCATGAACGATGTTACGTGTTGGTAAGTTCGTCATATTGTGTGATGTACACTTGTGGCGAATAGATTTTGACTCAACTGTTGCATCTACCGTTGGAGATTTCGAATCAGCTGCTGGGGTAAACGTTATCCTTGTTTCCAAATTCGCCCCTCCTCCTCCCAGTGCCTTTTGTTCCGCAATGAAACGTTGATCGCGTTGATAAACTTCATCCGCTAGGAGTGGTATCTCGGGATTTTGGAACTGCGCATCGCTGAGCTGTGACCTTGGCAGCCCTTCGCGATCTCAAGTTGGTGGTGCAGACTCCGTCGCAACGACGCACAGTGGGGCAAAAACAGTCATTTTGGGCAAAAATTGTCGCCGCGCGAGTATTTGAGCTATCGGTATGATTCAACATCGATTCTCTTTGTTTTCTCCAGCTCTACACGATGCACCTGCGCAAATTTTGATTGGAGCAATTTTCTGCCTATGGGTGCGTAGTAATCTTCAACAAAATTTTGACATAAATCAGCTTCCCAGATTTTCTAGCGGCAATTTTTGATCCTCTATCTGGTCGCAAATTATAGACAATAATGCCCAAAATGTGATCCAAAAACTTTGGAGTTGGCGCGAGCTCATTTTCAAATGAACAATCCACCTGTGTCGATGAACTCGTCATTTTCAGTCAATTTCGCCCAAATCTGACTCGAAGATTCTTCCTCAAAATCGATCTCGGCGACCTTGGCGGCCATCCACAAACCTCTATCCGATCGCAAATGGAAGATATTCGATGGCAGAAGGTATGACAACTGATTTCGAGGTGGCACAAGGACGGATTCATGACTCGATTCGATTAATACCTTTCGATTCATAAATTTTTTTCCACTGATCGATCCACATCCTCGGCGGCTACCCCTGACCCTTCACCTGGTCACAAATAATAGATATAATCACCCAGAGGGCATAAAAATTATTTTCATGATGGCACTAGTCGCCCAAGACGAGGACTACTACTCAGTCTGTGTGATGGACCTCTGATTCTGCTCAGATCTGGCTTATAACTATATTTCGACCACAAAACATTGCTCCAATCAAAATTCGCGCAGGTACATCGTGTAGAGCTGTTTTAGACGCAGAGAATCCATTTTGAATCATACTGATAGCTCAAACACTCTCGCGGCGACGATTTTTGACCAAAATTACTGTTTTTGCCCCACTGTGCGACGGTGTCGATCGGTCGAACGCCAGTTGGCATCAAGCATACTAGGTTCGATAGCGCATCTTTGCCGAGCGAGATATCCATGGGCAACGCAGGTCGTGCAGGAATTGACGCGCTAGCGGCATCAGGAATACCGCCAAGCTGGCCAGGGTTGTCGGACACAGTTTCGTCGTTATCGAGAGGCCGACTATGACATGAAAAGTTGTCAGCTTGTTGACGAACACGCGGGTATCATATTCTCGCTCTGCATACGGTCAACCCGCTCACCCGGAGGTTCCCGAAAATCTGAGGCAGCGTCGGATGTTCTCGGTCTTTGCATTGGCACGAAAGTGGATTCCGTTCCGGTGTGATACTGAGGCAGTAAGTATTTCATTCCTCAGGTCCTCAGCTTCTTGCGGGTGGATTATAACCTCCTCTTGCTCACGCGCGTCTTTGGCCCCCCAATCCCGGACGAGCCCCCAAATTTGTGAAACAAGCTCTCTACAAATAATCAGACACACCGATCATCAAACGAACCTGAAGACTTAAGTAGCAGGCACAACGCCGGAAATAACAACAACAACGTCTCAATATTGTGACAGCCAAGTAGACAACGCCAGCGCGAGTAGACTCACTTTGCAACGTGAACGACCAAGAGAACCAATAACCAATTGATCAATGGTATACGAACAGTCGCGAACGCGAACGTAATGTAAACATGTGTAACGATATCATAATATCACGATGGTTTCCACACAATCCTAATTACATACTAAACATAGTTTCTACGAAGGGGTTCGTTGCGTAAACGTTACCTGTGGGTCCCTTCTTCTATATCCAAAATTGCATATTATGTTATTGTCATGTCGTCATGGATGATTCCGATATAATAGTAATCCACAACATGAGGGTTCTCGTGAAATCATGCACTCATGCTCTAGCGGTAACCGAAAGGCTCCCGTTGCACTATCGTGCGTGAGTGCCCGAGGCTTTCTTACTCGAAGAAGACCTATACGGATTCAGAGCCTCGATACAAGCCAAGACGATTGTAACTGCTGTTCCGGGCCAGCAAGAGGGGCCAAACTGAAGTTCTTGTAGATCTTCTTTTCCACTTCAAAAAATCATATCTGTCTGCATTTTTCATATCAAAGTAATAGTTAGGAGTATTCGAGAATTTCTTCAAAATTTTTGACTCTGGGCCATCCCAGCATTTTCTATCGGCAAACAGATAGACGGTGAACAAACTTGCTCATGCGATCATACCACAATTAGGCACAATCTCGAAAATTGTCGGTTAGCAGTCCTTTTACTGTTCAGAGCACAGGGGATCTCACGGCCGCACGTGAATCCGAATTCCAAACCCCGCAACCACCTCACATCCCACTCATCTCAACAACCCCTCTACAAAAAGGAATCCTCAAAGTCAGTTTGCGCACCTGCAAGTGGCCAAGATCTAGTTTTCAAGTCACGTATCCTTACAAACTGATTTGATTGGAGAATGGCTGAATTTAAGAATCACGCATCAATCTTAGGTTCCTACTTAGGCCACATTTGACCGGTGAGCGGTGGAATGCTGAAAATCAGGGAGTCCATACTGTTCTCATTCTCGATGCCCCGAGAGGATGTTATTATACAGGGGTTACAAATAACATCGAAGTGTACTATGCTCAACTGTTACTCGGATGGAGTGCATCGTGTGAATTTCGTTTGGAATAATTGAGCTGCTAGAGAGATACGATTGTGAGTTCTTCATTGGTGGTTTTCTTCTAAATGCATTCCGGATAGAGACGAAAGCACCCTCAACAAGCATTGTCTCAAACCTTCGGAGACCACTTAATCAATAGATCCAATCGTTCTCGTGACATAAGTAATGATCCAACCCATGTCTCAGGGATTACAAATGTCAACAGGAATCAGAAGTCTAAAATTCAGTAACGGGCGAGGCTCATTTCGAGTTGGGACTTCGATTAAGAACAATACAAACTGACTTTGCAAGGATCGCTTTCTTACTTCGTTGCATCTGAAGTTCAGCACGAATCTGAACTAAATCCAAGGATTTTTTCTTGTAGAGCACCTCACCCAACCCGTTTCCAAAAGTCATCTCAAACCAACTGACCCACCCCAGCAGTTCCTCTCGCTCTCTTCGCCTTACCATCTAATCCAAAGCTCTCCAACACTTTCCCGTGCAAAGCTTCCACCGTTCGCTCTCGCCACATCCTCCCACACCTCTGCCCAGAACCACCAGTCATGCCAAGCGGGGGGCGTCGAAGCTCCGCTGCAGAGAGAGAGAGAGAGAGAGAGCCTCGGCTCTCGCAAGCTCTCCTCCGCCCGTCCGCTTTGGACTTTGCGCAAGCTCCGCCGGGCGCTTGCGCGACTGCCGCTCGTCGCGTTCTCCGTTCTGGGGCCGGCGGAGCTCTGCTCGCGACTCTCTGATCCTCCAGAGTCAGTCTCGGCCGAGCGAGCCGCGCGACGCGACACCGCAAGCTCCTAGAGCCTCTCTGTGCTCCGCGATTTTGCTCGTCGCGAGTGGACCGGTGCTCTGTGCAAGCTTGATCGATGAAACGCGTCGATTGGCTTTGAAAGCTTCTCGGCTTTTTCCAATTATGTGACGCAGAACCCAGAGTTTAGTGAACACGTGGTGTTGGGATCATTTTTACGGAGTGATACGTTGGTTTTTTGGAAGCGGCGCTCCCTCGAGTACACGCGAAGGATGAATCGGCGGGAAGCTTGCGAAAAAGGTACACACGAGTCCGTCCGAGCTTGCGGTAGCGATAGTGATGGATCGAGCGCCAATCTCCCGTTAGATGAACGAGCGTCGGAGACGTTGTAGCGATTCTTTGGGTCCAGAGTTTCACGCACGGGTAAAAGATTCCTCGCTCGAATCGAGTGATTTCGCGAGGAATAGAGCACGTGCAAATTCAATGAGTGGCGATGTATAGTGGCAGAGAGTCGGGCGTTAAGCTTGCGCCGTTAGCGTCGCAACAGGTGCTCTTTTCAAAGGGGCCGCCGATAGAAAATACTGGGATGGCGCAAACTTCGGCGCAGCTTTGGGAGAGGGAGAGAGAGTATGGTAGTGTCAGCTATACACTAAGAGTCCGTCGACGGCTACAAAGTTTCGCGAGTGTGCCGCCCCTGTACTTTGAAGAAACTCGAGGGAGGGCTTTGTATCTCGCCGGCGCCCGCGATGCACGAGCGCCTCCCAATTGAATAGTGCAGAAGTAGTAACGGGCGAGTATATCGACGGACGACCTCGCCGTGTCTCTATCTCGGGGGCGCGAGCGATGCTTCGTTGCCGCTCGTTAATTACTCGCTCGGGCTCGGTATTGAAGTGCGAGCTGCAGTTCGAGCCCGGCTCTGTAGTAAGGCTCGAGCTCGATCAGAGCTTTTAGGGTCACGAAACAGATCGTCCAGAGATATTGTCGCGGGTTGGACTGATGCGAGATGACCTGGGATGAGCTTGCGGATGATTTGACTGATTTTTATGCGACGATGTGGGAGGGAATCAATGGGCTTACTACGGAATTTTGCGAGGATTTTATGTCGTTTGTTTTTAGGATTCTCAATATCTCTGGCTTGTCATCCTCGGAGATCGCTTTTTTTCGGGAAGCTTCTCTCGAGTATAGCAAAAATGAGCAGTTTCAACATAATTGTACAGCTTTAATTGCATCTCATCGTGGTTGCAGGCTAATGGTACCGGATGAAGCCAATCTATCTTTTGTTTTTGAGCATTTAAAACTTTTACATGGCGCATTTTCACATTCATGACCTGCAGCGAAATCAAATAAAATACTCATTTGAGATCAACACAAATTATTACGTTTCCGTGGTATGTTTCCGTTGATACTCTCTGATTTTATGATATTTTGAAATCTATTCTTGCAACAGATGATTCGTCTACTTGCACCTTCGATTTCATCTGTCGAGTCACTGGAATCGTATTCAGGCTACTCTACATGGTTAGGATATCATTGATGAAGCTAACATAGAATGAAAGTTACCGTATGCTCGAGCCTAACAGTGAGAGAGCCATGCTGTAGCGTATCATCGATGCGAAAAGATCATCAAATCACATGAGCAATGCACTTTCAGCTTGATTACTCCAAAAGTATGACCGTAACACGTTCACTGCGAAGCCGTTTTCTCATTAATTCTAAGAGGGCAAGAATCAGGCAGTCTTACTCAAACAGAGTTGTAGGCACGAGTACAACAATTTTTCTAGTCCATTATCTCAAATCAAACTTGAACGAAACATTAAACTTGGTCACAGATTCATGAAATTTTTCAACCATGAATAGTCAATACGAGCTGGATGAAAATTAACCGTGGGTCCCACCGGTGGAACCCACCGCAGTGAACGTGTTAAAAATCATTTCAGAATCAATGAAAATGTGCGCTCAAAACCGTATCCACCCTTTCAAATTGAAGCTCGTGCGGCTCAGTCTGACTTCATTCTCAATCACTTGTATCAAGTACTCCCGAGCCTGAAAGAAGAAATCGATACAACAAACATTCACGTGGACGAAAAATCGTAGAATCCGATTCGTGACAATTATTAACGTGCCGAACGAAAGCGAGGCGTTTATTTACGCTACTGGATTGAAGCTTATCCCACTGTTCAAACATTTTGCTTGACACCCGATGACATCGGCATATTCAAACGAATGAGACATCTAGAAGCGTACACATTGAAATTGAATTCAAATGTCGTGAATCATTTGCCTTGTCATGAGTACAAAGGAGATTAAATCATTGTTCCACTTTGATTCCATGCAATTGGAGGCATTTATGAAACAATCGTTCCTCAATTAAGAACTCCGAAATCATGTTCAGAACTGAAATTCCTTGATTATTTCAAAGCAGTGACACTGACATTTAGAAATCCTCTGTCTTTATTGAAATTACAATCTCTTCGAATAAACCTCACGCTCTATGTAATTCTTGGCGAAGATGAACGATCCTATCTCCTACTACAACGCAAGAGCCCATCCCGAGGGTATCCATTTACTACAAAGATGAATTGAGCCATGTCGCAATACGGTCCTACTCATGATTAGGAAGTCACATGAGCAAGACCTCATTTTCTTGCAATGGAATATGAATCGTCAACTCCGAAGACACCTGCCAGAGAATAGAAATATGTTAGTTTCGGCAGTCGGAATCGGAACGTAACATGATGAGCTAGGTGGGAGGAGTCTGTTTCAAGAATTGGGATTAGGGCATCCCTGGACGTTAACTTTCAGAATCGGGGCTGTAAAGTTTACCGAACCATCCACTCTAGGATCGAAATCTAGCAACAGCATAAAATACAGTGATAAATTATGCATTCAAAGATTGTGTGTTGGATTGAGGATTATATTTTAGTTTTTTTCAGTAGATAGTCGACATACTATTCAATTGATTGTTAGATTCTAAGGAATATTTTGACAAATTGATCAATAAAGAAATATAGTTTCAATATTGCGAATCCCATTAAGGCTCAATTTGGGTATGGGAGGAATATTCCATGAACCGTGGAAATTATGTTTGCAAAATCCCGGTATGTAATTATCAAGTATCCTAAGACCATCAAGAAAATACAATCACTGCTCAATATTTTACTGATCTCCGAACTAGCATACCAGTGCCCTGAAATACGTTTAAAAGTTTAGCTTGAGACCTCTACCGGGCCATTACTTCCACCCAGTTTATACTTTTTTCAATAAATCGAGCTCGTCAAAAGCTTCCCCAAGTCAAACTCATTCAGCTCTGAGAGCTGGGAGGATGAGATCCGAAACTTTGGAGCAATTCACAAGGCTATCGACAAAGGAGAAGGAAGTTAGGAGCCTCCTCGCAGGAATATTCAACAGTCTCTCTTCTGCATCGTCAGCCCCTGCCAAGATTACCCAGATAAACATTGCGGCTCTCGCTCGCCATTACCTCCTCTATTTTGGTTGTTCGAGCGCGAGATTGGAATCGCAAAATTGGCTCCGGAATATGCAGAGCCACGTACCATGCATCGGCTGGGGCATATTTTGTTGCAGTTGCTGCATCGACCATGTGGTCAAAAAACGGAATAATTGGTATTCGTGGTGACAATAGATTTCTTATAAAATACTAAAATGCTTAGCTGAGATGAGCCTAGTTCCTTGGTTTCCACTCTCTTCTCGCCGCTCAGGGAAATTTAGAATAGAGATTCACAAAATCTATGAGACGCATATCTCTAGAAATCGAGACAGAATCAATTTGCGTTCATAGAGGTCTTGAAGACTTATGATCATGATGATATCTCGTGGGGTCTTCGAATGTTCAAGTTATAGAGAAAAAGTTGAATCTAGTGGTAGTATACTTGTACCTTTCGATAACTCGAATTGCTAACTTTCCTTCATTGGATCACAAATCATATCCTTTGGGTGTGACTCAATAAAAAATATCGAGTTGAGAGGATCAAGAGGATCCTACGTAGCTCCTTGTAAAAAATCTCTTGAGACCATATCCGATAATTGCTTGATCGGTCCTCCTGGAGATGAAAAACATGCTACAAGAATGAATGAGGAAAAAAGGAGGAAGAGTATTCCCTCGGGTGGTGTTCGCACTCTAGCGCGTTTTGTTGTTCTTCGCGTGTAGTCTTAACGGAAGGGATTGGAATGGAGTTCACTTAAGGAGTAGAGTGAGGAACTTCTTATCCAATATTTTCTTGAAATCATCTGAACCATCAGGTGGTGCATAATTTTCGCGCCAATCTATCTTGCATATCAAGTGTAGAACACATTTTTTCCCCTCCTTGCTCTCTCATTGAAATTCAACGCCTTATTGATAAAATTGATAGAGTGAGGGCAGGATGAGCTCTATTGTACAATCAGCACTATTCTTTATTCGAGATTCTAACTTTCAGTATGAGCAAAAATCCCTGAAATCAGCGCTTAATCGACGAGCCACTTTGTTTCAGAACCTGTCACAGCCGTATACGTCTATAGAACGGTGTTTCGGAAGAATCGAGGTTCCAATGCTCCGAACAATGGTTGAATACAAAAGTGATTAAAAGAGTCTAGAATCAGTACAAACTTATTTGTGCAGTCCCAGGAATGTACATATTAATTGGTCATCATCGCATCAAGTCCGTACCGCGTGTTACATCTAATTCCTTAGATGGCACTTTCTTCCACAAAATATTTATACAATCGACCACATCCCATAGATTCTAGAGAGAAAATGTACGAAAAGGCTACAGGAGCAGAGGAAATCGATCAGATTTAGAGAAATCTGATATTATGTATTGAGAGCAATACAGCCAAACTTTTCTAATCAAAGTGATTTTGGGTGATACTTTGCACGATGGATATCTTGCGTTTAGAGCGATGAAAGGAATTTCATTTTGAAATCCCTCCTGGTGTACCCCTACCCTCTCCATCTCTCCAAAAATGTTGTTGAAGATAATTTGAGCAAAATCACTTATGTACAAGGAAAGGACTGAAATCTATTTCTCAACGAAAATATTTCTATCAGCTTCGATAGGACAATGCGACAGGCACCCACCATACATATTATAGTTCTATTTGAGACTGACACTGAATGAGACTTAAAATTTCCAAGACCGGGAAGTTGTGGGAATTATGCATTCCCAACAAGTAACATTCCCAAATAATAAATAAATAATTGAGCAGAGATGACTAGTTTGTCCCTAATTATTTTTGCTCAAAGATTTGATGCCAGATTCACGATGAATGGAATTCTTCGTCATTCTCTTGCCCACTCATGCAACCAGAGAAGAAACGTAAAAAGATATATTCCTGAGATACAAAATTATCCTCTGGTCACGATTTGTTCACGTTCCAGAACTATTGCTCATTCGACTCTCTTGAAAAAAGCCAGAGTAGACAAGTAGCTCATATTTCTCGCTAAATCGTGCGAGACGATAAGAGTGAAATGTAAGGGTTAGAATGTTTTGTATGACTTACTCGACATAAACTGATGGTCAGTTCAGAATAGATTGTCTCTCATTCGTCAACCCGTCGCCGCGTTCGTTTTATATTCCATTCGCTCACACCCACTGCCATTTTTTTCCCTCCTCTCGTTTGCTTGAGAAGTAAAGAACGAAAATAAAGACTTCCCGAGCGACGGGTAATAGTTGCGCGACGAGATGATATTTTTGCTTCTATTCGAGTCGCAGACTGCTTCAAGAGTGGGCTATCAGTCTTCAGCCAAAATGCCTGCGCTCTATACGTTTGACCAGCCAAAAATTGTGACAGTTCGAGTTTCTTCAGAGAAATGATTGTAATTTCCACGTTTGTGATGGGCAGCGATGGGCCTGTGATAAAAAATTTCTAGAATTTGAATGAATCGATATTAGATAAATCTCATCGACGACCAGTAGTGTGACAATTTAATGACATGGATGAATGAATTCAACGTTATGTGAGCTGCTAGGCTGAGCCAGCAGCGACAATAGTCTAATTGAAGAACATAGTAAATTTTCAATTTTTGCGATGTTCTCGGGATAGTTCGAAATCCGTTGATTCAAAAAATCTGGAAAAAATTCAGAAGGTACCGAAGTATCTCTGGAAAAGAATCCCGTAGGACTTTTCCTTTCATATGATTCACAAATTTGAGAGAAAAAATAAAATGTAAAATAATACATACTTGCCCTGGGCGCATCCACTCATTTCGGGCGGTAGGACAGTTCATTTTCGGAGCGACGCGAGGGAGTAAATAAGTCCTCCGCACCCAAAATGGTAGGGGGAGCACAGAGCAATACTAATTTTTTATCATGAGAACCCTAAAACCGCGTCCAAATGCGTCAGTCTTATGATAGAATGATGAAAAAGGAATTTTCTCTAATTTTGTTTTTTTTTCGCCCGCGAAGTACACGCTTAGAAGTAAGCAACTCGACGTTTTCTGGGGCCAAAATATAATTAGCTACTGAGCGTATTAATTTTTCCAAGCCATGAAGCTTAGCGATGCCCCATTTTTAATGACCTCTACATTGACGAAGGATTCATGGAGAATTGATAAAGATGAGTAGTTTTGAGACTCTCCTAAAAGATATTTGAGCTCGAATACCCAAATAACAAGCCTGAAGCCCTGCCAACTAGGACATTGGGGAGATACACGAGCTTGCTCGTTCGGGAAGCATCCTATTTCATCTGTGTCTCTTCTCGCGTTCAATTTGTGACCGTAGCCTGTGAAATTCTTATGAATTGATTCCAAATAGATTTCATCGACGCTCCGCCTGTACGTGTAAGGTCAAGTTCTTGGAAAAATTCCACTATGAAAGTCCATCATTTGAAAAATTTGGTTCAAATTATGGTCACTACCGGTTGGTTCACTTCGGCAGCTCGACTGTGACTCGTACAGAGATAGATCCACGTGTTCATTTGAAAAAAGGAATGGCTTTTCTCAGCTCTTATTGCGCGCACGCAATACTTTATGTATCTCGTTTCCACTACGTGACTTGCATTCGTTTCTCCGTTCGCTAAAATGCCCCCCTTTTTCTTTTTCGTGATTTTTTTTCTCACTAGCCTGTACACTCCCCTGTGCGCAAGAATATGCAAGCTTCGTTTCGTGTATTCTCTCTCTCCGTGCCGCTTTTCTCTATGGCAGAACGGAAATTAGTGTTCCGAGCTTCCGTCATTCTTCTCTAGCTCACATGCCACCGTAATTAAGCTCCATAAACTGATCCTAACTGCACGAGCGTTTGTTCGCTCTCTGCGATGTAGTATACGACTAAAGAAATTTCACTCTCTTGCACATGAGAGTGAGCAGGCTACACTGCCAACCGCGAGACGGAAAAGGACAAGATATTAATCTAGCTTCGATCCGAAAAATTGGCACGTATGAAGAAGTTTCTGATTTGGTAGATCCTCGATTCGTCGAGGCGACAAATTTCTATTAAAATTTTTATGCTTGATAGTTTTGTACGAAGGACTGTACAAGTCTTTCGTACTAAAACCACGCCCCGCACGCGGTTTCATACAATATTTTATAGCACAAATACGTAAAAAGCATGTTCAAAGTTGCGAGTTTTAGGTTAGAGTCGATAAAAACACTAAACCGCAGCATCAACGACATAACTCAAACCGCGGGACCGCGGAAATGGGCCGTACCTCACCTCATTTTTGACGAATCGTTCTTCTCTGACACCTTGCAAGACTGCAGGACCCATGATCATAGAACGTATTTTTAAGGTTGTGACTAAACCCTTCAACTGATATGTGTCGAATTTATTCCAGTCATTCCTAACAACGGCCTCTCCCTACGTATGTGGTTAGTGAACCATCAATTACTCCTGGCATCGGATTAAGGCCGATTTTGAGGAGAATTCAATTCATGCGTAGTGGACTCTCTTGAGCTAAAAGAGAGATTCTCCATGACTTAGAATCAATTTTTGATCAGTTTTTGATGCCTTCGGCCCTAGAAAGTTAGCAACAATTCGATGACTATCAATGAATTCATCATTGCATGAGATTCATGAGCTCGTGAGAGATGAAAATGGTTTGATGAGGAATCACCATTCAAATCAGTCGCAATCATCGTTATTACATTTTCACTTTTTGTGGATGATCTCAAGGATGATGTGTATTGGTGAAGATACTTCTTGCGAATGCTTATTAGAATCAGACTTTGTTTCTCTGATATAGGTACGTGTACGCACTTGATCATCGCGTTCGGAATGTCCATTATTGCGTGCTGACACTCAGCGCCCACGCATGTGCGTAGGTAGATTGGCTATTAGAAGCTGTTCAACGCATTTGCTCGGACTGTTGTGCTCGAGCGCTTGGAACGGGAGACGCAAAACCACAAGCGATCGAAAAATTCTTCGCCAACAAAGATGCTGCAGTGCTCGATGAGCTCATGCCTACAATTACAGATTATGGTGATCTAATCGCCATCTGATACCTATGATATTCTTACTCTCAGAGTATCTACTCTTCGAGGATCTTCCTAGTTTTCTTCTTGAAAGATTGATGTCAGGAGTATTATTGATATTATTTCAATCACACGTAACGACGAATCGGAAATAATGATTCATTAACACAACTTGGAACTCTATTGTCACAACGTTAATACAACAAT
>JAPYYZ010002667.1:0-23875 GCA_030522705.1 Eretmocerus eremicus | reverse complement strand
ACGGACGGACATCTAGCGGTGCAATGATGCGTTACTTCTTCAATGAGCGCCTGTAGATAGGCAACGCTCTGTGGCGAGCGTGCCTGGCGCTAGTGTGGTCGCCATGTGGCAGGCATGCTCGTCACAAGGTTAGAAGTTAAGTGTAGCGTTAGGCGGAGAGTTAGGCGATGAGTTAAGTGACGACTATAAATTACAGCCATAGTCAGAGAAAAGCATTACAATGGTTAAATGGTGAATTCACGGGTAAGTCAAAATTGTTCGTAAAAATTGAGTCTTTTCAATGCGTAAAAATGAATCTATGCGTAAAAGTATCACTACAAAGACTTTTCCCTTCCAAACCTTTCTTGCCGCGGCGCCCCCCCCCCCCCCCCCCCCGAACCCCCCCGGCGGGGACCCTGGACCTGGACCTGGACCCCGTCCTGCGCCCTCCCCCGCCTCCCGTTCCGTGCCTCATATTATTACGAAATGGAGCCGGTTTTCTGTATAAGAATTGCAAAATCTGTTCTCCACTGATTTTATTGACTCTAATTACAAAGAAAATTATCACAACAAACATATATGAGTGCAACGCTATCAAATGATCAATTCGAATAGGCCTAAGGCTAATCGTAAAAGCTAACTTGAGATCTTGATTTGTACTCAAGAATATCTCAGAACTAATTGCAATAGCTAACTTGAAATCTCCCTGATCTGCTCTGAGGAAATCGAGGTCTAAAATACCTATCCAAGACGGCTCATCCACTCCTAAAATTGGAAGTAGAGTACGTCACAACTTTTCGCACGAATTTGCACAAAATAGGATAAGCAACACGGGTGGAAATTTTCCGCACTCGTGGCCGGGATCGTGCGATAAAGTCACATTACCGCACTCTCCAACATTACCGCACGAGCATTATCGACATTCTCGCGAAGCGAGAATGGCGAATGGCGATCCTTTTGAAATTCTGAGGACTCATATAGAATGATGAAATTGAGAGCTTTTTTGAGGCCTAAATATCGGATACATCCTCAGTTGTGATTTTTGAATAACGCGAGTATGATATTTTTCATGTGTAAGAGTGTGATATTTCGCATCAATCAAGATTGAGAAATATGAAGAAGCTGATTATGTCGTGTTTTGATGATTGAATTGATTGGTTGATACACAATCTTCCCTTGATGAGTTGGAAAAAAAATTGCAGAAGTTATATGAATTTGTTGAATGATTATCGATTGAAAAACTATGAAGGGGTTGACTGGAAAGTCTGTTACAACCAATCGACTCATAAGATGGGAATAAACGGTAATTCTCTTCTTCGTATTTTCGGATACTGATAGAGATCTTCATCACTAGATATCACCGATATTTTCATCGTCCAAAATATCTTCGATCATTCTTGTTTTACATGTAGAAAAAATATTAGGATCATTTTAACCGCTCTCTGTGTTTTATAATCTTTATCTTATGTTCTAACGGTTCCAGTTGAACATTCACAAGCGAGCCTCTGTACTTCGTCAAAGAAGATATTATTCCACGAATATCACCTCTTTCATAGTAATTACGAGAAATAAATGGGTTCGCGTTACACTTCCGATCAATCCTCCAGTTGCTTTCTCTTGCTTTACGAAGAATGCCAGAATTTTGGAAGTACTCAACATTCAATACAGTAAAGTGAATATAGACTTGTTCGATTTGCTTGTTTTAGAGTGATATGGAGAAGGCTTCAGAATGGCCTCGCTCCAGATGATCTTCGGATAATGCTTTTTGACCTGTCAAAATTATTTGAGTCTCCATTTGACGAACTAAATGTAACTGTGGCGTCCCTCTCGGCAGGGCGTCCCTGAACCTCCACGCGGTGACGCCGCAAAGCAAAGACGCCGCCCGTTACGCCATTGGCGTACACGATGCGACTTGGTGGCGCCGCGAAGCTGTACTTTCATAATGCTTGAGTTGCAATTTTCCAAGTAGGTTAAATGTTAGAATTATGTTGGGTTAGCGAGGTCTTCGAATTCGAGCAGCGATGCAGTCTCTTAGATCAGTCTCTGTCAGTCTTTACTCCAGATTGCTCGAGTGATTCAGAATCCATCTCATCGGCTCACCCACGTACCCTAGAAGAGTACCGGAAAGTGAGGTCCTAAGAAATAGCGACCGCGAGCTTCGACTGCATCCCCCGAAGAAGAGGCCGGCATAACTCGACCCAGCTGCCATGGGCCAGTGTATATCTGCTTCAGGATTCGTCCAACCTGTTCGTTACAACCTGCGCCTCGAAGGACCTGTCAATTCATTGGACCTTCGAGTAGTTCAAGAACGCTACGAATTGTAAGTAAAATCAATTTACATTCTTACGGCCATGGGATTCTGAAAACATTTTGAAATCAAATAGACATCTTTCAAAGATCTGTGAAATTGGCGCTCTGGAGAGTTTATTCTATAGTTTTGAATCCACGAAGCTTTTTCATGTTTTCTGGATAAATTTTATAGTTTTATTTGATGAATTTTGTACTTATCAATCATTTTGTGATTACATGCATATTTGACTATTTCGAAATCATCCGTCATCTTATCAATACCTGATCTATCAAATTCTATCAGCTTTGAATGAAGATTGATTTCTACAAATTAATTTCATCGATTGAATCGTTCAGATCTCAAGATTAAGTATAGAATTAGTTAATACTTAATATCCATCCTGAACGAGAATATCATATTGAGACCTATACCAAGAATATATATAGAGCCTATAGGATTGAGCATGGATGAAGATCTTTCCAGAGTCATTGCGCTCGTCTCTGGAATTTTCTCCCTCTAGACTCCCGGTAGCTGCCGAAATTCTCGCAATTTGGGGGGCAGTGATAGCCTTTTCGTTGACGCTTCCTCTTCAAAGGATTGATTTAGTCACCGGGTATTCTCAATCTCTAAATGCTCTTCCAATCTCTATTGGAATTTTCGAGTCATTCTCGGTCACGTGACTGATATTTCCCAACTGGGGTATTCTAATTTTTTTGAGCTTTAGTATAATTTAGTGTTGTTTTTTCGTGTAATATGAAGTCGATTGATCAGTCACGACTGTGATAGGTATATTATTGACTCAATTTTTGAATGTATTCCTTCCTCTCTGTTCATGACTGTACTCCTGCTTTACGCAAATAAAGAGAATATCTCTCTTCCCCCCTCCCCCTCTGTCAGATAGATAGTCAGTTGACATGAAAACTCCGGATCCCTTTCCTCAAGGGTGAGCATTCTCCATGCTACCGCATGCGTCTGCAGGTTGCGGATAGTGGAGCACCACAACTCGGTGTATTGCTGACTGAAAGGAACAAGCAATTGCAGACAAGGAGCCTCACACTTCACACCAAAAGTCCTACACTCATTGAAAAGCCGAACTCCCTTCTTTTGCTTGGGCTGGCGGTCACCGGTCCTGAAGGTCCCGAGGAGCATGTCCGGAGTTGGTGAGATGCCACGCGGTGACCCTGTTCATTCAGGGTACTTCTACCGCTCAAGAGCGTCGAGCCACAACCGGAGAGTATAACGAGGGCCTGAATCAATTCGGGTATTCTCTCACTGAGTGGTCATTACGGGCTGCCTCCAGGGAGTGACACAAGATAACTCACAGGAGACAGCGACCAGCCGAACCGGGAACTGCTACCACGGTGCCGTCGGTGCAAGGCGGCAGTCGGCGCTTGGGAGGGATGGAAGCGAGGCCCACATCCACTACACATTAACATACACTCCACTTATCCCTTGAGCCGGAGAGTGGGAGGACGTGTAGGGTATGAAGATGCCGCGAACCACTCTCGGGGATATCAGGCGCCCTCCCCGAGTAATTAGCCTTGCCGTGGCATGCGGAGCTCTGCTGCGGTGGACCGTTATTTCCCTAGCTGCTCTTGGGAACAAAATGGATTCTCCATCAGAACAAACAATAGAGGTGGACATGGAAGAAGTCGAGAAGGAAGAGAGCGTTGATAGGGTCGAAGACGTTGCCAGAATCTCCGGCTCATCGAGGAGAGAAGCTGGCACTGGGCAAGAAAGAACGATGGTGCCGTAGAGGTCTTCAGAGAGTGGGAACGGATCAACGCGATAGACGCAGAAGAAGCAGCCATCCTAGGTCGGTTAGCGAACCACCTAGAGAATGCAAATAAAGTCGCTACCGCGGCTGACAACGTCCACAAAGCCATCAAGAAGAGCTTTGCGAACGCGATCCTGGAGCTTGGGCGTCTGCAGATTCTCCGCGATTCTGTTCAGGACCAGAAGCTGGATTTTGGGCCGATGCTTAACAGCTCGATAGAGTCGATGCGGAAACAGCCCGAACAATCGACCGCACCAGGGAGCCAAGGGGGCTCTGTTGCAGGCAAGCAGAAGGGGAGTTCGCCACCGGGTACATCAGTCCAAGAGAAGTAGAGAAGGAAAGCCCCTGAGATCAGAATAGCTGGACCTGAAAGGGAAGGGAAACCAGTCCTGCAGAACCCGCCGCCCACGCCCCGCTCTACCACGAGCGGAACCAGCCAGACAGAGGATGATGGACAAAGGTGGGAGATGAGGCGAAAGAGAGGAAGAGTCAAGAACACGGAGGAATTCCCTTCAGAATCGAGGCCTAGCGACAGGGCGTGAGCAAACGCAGTCCTTGTCAAATAGAAAAGCGAGCTCATCACGTTCGCGGACGCGGTGAAGGGATTCAAGGAACGAGTCGACAAGGACAAAGTGGGTGAGAGAATTAGTAAGATACGGTAGACTATGACAGGAAAAGCACTGATCGAGCTACAGAAGCGAGCGGAGCCGAGGGAAATCGAGGCAACTCTCGTCTTAACTTGGTGACGAGGTCGCGGTGCAAGCTCCCCAGCAGACCATCACCCTCGATGTTCGCAATATTACCGCGGATACAACCAAAGAAGAGGTCGCTGGAGCCTTCAAGGCGGCCTCCAAGGACATCGCGACTGAAGAAGAGGTGGCTGTCAAAGCTCTGAGCCCTGCTCTCGAGGGCACACAGCTCGCAGTCGTGACCCTGTCGACAGCAGCTGCGCAGATCATACTCAAGGAAGGTAAGGTCCGCATCGGGTGGGTCAACGCCAAGGTTCGAGAGAGAAGAATGATCACCAGATGTTATGACTGTCTGGAATACGGGCACATTGCGGTTGATTGCAAAGAAGCGAAGCAGGTCAAGCCCTGCTTCAAGTGCGGGGAAGAAGGACACTTAGCCATGACGTGTCTCAGACCACCACGGTGCGTGCAGTGCCAGAAACTTGGCACCAACAGCGATCACATCTCCGGGGTTGCCAGCTGCACGGCATACCAACGTGCCGCAGGAAAGGAGAAGGCATCGCGCGGCAAAAGTAGGAGAGGCGATGGCTGATCCCCTCCAAGCTAACTTGAGGAGGAGCGCACCCCGCATACGGTTTCTTAAAAGTGGGAGCTAGGAGAAAGGGGGCCGGGATACTGCTGATCTCGAAGCCGAGCGTCAAGTCCAACTTCGATGGGGCTACGCGAAACACAAATGGGACCGCAGTCATTCAGATCCTGGATCGAGGGATATCGGAGACTGCCGCGCCAGAGCCCGGCCCCGGCTATGCAAAGAAAGTAGCCCGGAACGTCGCAGTATACAGTTGCCATGACTCCCCAAATGACCCTATGGAGAAGTTCGTCCAAGAACTTGACGCCTCGGAGGAGAGCGTGAGGCATAGCAGAGAACCAGTGGAGGTGGCTGGGGATTTCAATTCAAAGTCACCATCTTGGCTTGGCGGACCGTGGGATGCAAGAGAAACAGCCTTGAGCGATCTTATGACCGCTCTGGGCTTAGTCCTGGTCAAGGACGCGGGGAAGGAAACCTTCCAGCGGGGGGTCCCTTCGTCTTTTCTTGACCTGACCTTTGTCAGCCTTGTGCTGATGAGGCGCGTCACCGGATGGAGAATCCTTGACACAGAGACGCTCAGCGACCACCGCCACATCTTTTTCCGAATTGACGGAAGTCACAGGAGTTTTCGCCCGCCACCAGCAGTCATTTGGCATGTCAAAAAGCTCGTCGAGGAAAAGTTCCGCGAGGCAATCCACCTGTCGCCTGATATCTTGACAGGTGGCTCGAGCCCTAATGAGTCGGTCGCCGCTGTGACAGGCCTGATGACGCTTCTATGCCTCGCAGGAAAGCACCGCCTCGCAGGGAAGAATACTGGTGGACATGAGAATTTGGCCGGCTTCGAGCAGCGTCTTACTCAAAGAGGAGACGTGCGCAGCGAACACGGAAAAAACGACGTCCTTCAGCACAGACCGACAAGGAGGAGTACGAGTCAGCGAGGAAAGCACTTCAAGGAGCCATACGTGCAAGCAAGCGGAGAAGCTGGCAGGGACTCTGCAATCTCGTGAACGAGGACCCGTGGGGGACGCCGTACCGCGTTGTAATGAGCAAGCTCCGATCGCGGGGAGGTAGCTCAGCGCCGACCGATGCAGAGTCGCTACTCAGCATCGACAAGGCGCTCTTCCCGAGAGTAGAACTCAGAACGCAGTTCCCCGTCCCAGTCACGGAGCATACCCCCGAGTTTGACGAGTCTGAACTGCGCACTGCCGCCAGGCGACTGGCGAACGGTGAAACCCCAGGCCTTGATGACATCCCCAACGAGGTCCTTGACCTGACGACAGAAGAGAGGCCGGAGATGATCCTCAGGCTATTTAACAAGTGTCTCAGAGCCCCGGAGTCTTCGCCGCCGTTTGGAAGTGGCAAAAACTCGTCCTCATCCCGAAAGGGAAGGGGGGTGACCCACAGGTTGCGTCATCCCACCGACCTCTAGGCATGCTCGACAACCTTGGGAAACTTTACGAGCGGATGGTCCTGAATCGTCTCGACTCAGCGTATGAGGGATTGGGTGGGATGTCACCGATGCAGTTTGAATTTCGAAAGGGGCTCAGCACACTTGATGCAATAGAACTAGTTCAGAATGCATTAGAGAGAGCAACCCACATTCTGCCGAAACCAGGTGGCTTCTGCGCATCCTGTTGGACGTGAAGAATGCCTTCAACTCCGCTAGTTGGGAACAGATCTACGAGGCGCTTCGAGGAAGAGTACCCGAACACCTCCTGACCGTCGTTAGCGACTACCTTCGTGACAGGAAGGTGGTGGTTGACACCGACACGGGCAGGAGGGAGATTGAGCTGTTGGCTGGAGTGGCGCAAGGCTCCGTATCGGGGCCTTTCGATTGGAACGTGCAATACGACGGCGTCCTTAACCTGGACCTCCCCGGCGATGCAACACTGGTCGGCTTCGGCGACGACATCGCACTGGTCGTAGTCGCGGCTTATTCGACGTCGCTTGAAACGACAGCGAACAAAGCCCTAGAAGTAGTGTGAGGAGCAATGGCCCACAGATTCCTGGAGTTGGCCATCACAAAGTGCGAAGCGATGGTAGTGACGAAGAAGAGGGTCTACAAGAACCCAACATCCCCATCGACGGGCGGGACATCTCCATTAAGAAGGAAGTAAAGTACCTCGGGGTATGGCTTGACAATGCCAGGACATACAAGAGGCATGCCCAAGAAACAGCTCACAGAGCCAAGAGGACGGTTGTTGCCCTGCAGCGCTTAATGCCGAACATTGGTGGCCCGCGCCCCTTCGGAGACAGCTCCTCATTACCGTCAGCCTCTCCATAATGCTCTACGGAGCTGCCATCTGGAGGCGGGTCATTCAGGGTTCGGTCATCGACAAGTATATGGGCCCAGTCCAACGGAGAAAGTCACTGCGCGCAATAAGCGCTCACCGGACTGTGGCAAGAGACGCAGCATGCGTCCAGGCGAAGACACCGCCCATCCGCTTGCTCTTCGGACAGCAAGTCAGACTATGGACGGCCAGGGAAGAGCTGCTCAAACTGGGGAGCAAACTTGCCCCGACAGACACAGAAGGCCTCAGGGATCGACAAAGGGCGATCACACTCATGGAATGGCAAACAGAGTGGGATCTGCCTAGACCGAGCGGAGAAAATGAAAAATAGACGCATCAGTTGATCCGCAACATAGCGGAGTGGGTTGAGCGTCCCCATGAAGAAGTGGATTTTCCGACCGCGCAAGTACTGAGCAACTATGGTTGCTTCGGGGCTTACCTCACCAGGTTCAAAAGGAGAGACAACCCAAGATGCCAAATGGGTGGCAACGACTGGGATGACGCGAAGCACGCAATTTTCGAATGCAGCGACACGAACGTGGAGCGAATCGCTCTCGAAGAACAGTTCGGGACCACATCGAACCCGACGAACTTGGTGAGCTGTATGCTCCGGGATCAAGGAGCGTGGGACAAGGTCACAGGCTTCATCAACCTAGTCATGACCAAGAAGGAGGGAGAGAGGCGGAGTCTGCAACGCCTGTCAGCCGCCTGAGCGTCCGCAGGAGACCAGAGGTGAAACGGAAAAGGAGATCGCGAAGCACTCCCAAGAAGAGGGAAGACTGAAGAGATGGACGACAGACGGGACGTGATGTAACGAGACAGGCAACCAAGAGAGCGTACCGTGCGCAAAACGATCCTCCCAACGGAGAGTGATGCCAAGGCGGTCCCTTGTTGGGCTGGCGAAACGGAGGGGCGGATTTCATATGGTTATACTGCAAGAGCTGAGAGCCCTCCATCCCAGGATGGCCGGTCATCCTGCAAAGCGTAATTGGATTTCCCTTCTCTCCAGAATGAAAGAAACAAAGAAAAAAAGTTGACATGGCAACCGCAAATCGATCAAGTGACCAAGAAAGTGAACAAAGCCTCTGTAGTCTACGGTTCATCAGGGCATGCACCAACAAGGCTCCTCGAATTCGTCAAGTCGAGTACTTAGTTCAACCTCATCTCGACTATCGCTTTCCCGTGTATCTCGACGTTACCGAGTTACAGCCAATACGGATACAGAGACTGAGCAATGTCTATGTGAGATATTTATTTGGGAGCACGAGTACTTCACTGTGTATAGACAACGCCTGCGTTGGTTGCCTACCGACTCGCGGCAGATGTACTCTGCAGCTATCATCATGTGGGGGATCATAAATATGCGGGAACAGGGCTACCTTGCTGCAATGTTCACTAAGTACCAATCCGGGCATCGTACATGGGGTGATGCAGAACACTAAGAAATCGAGATCCTACGAACGAGACTCGATCATGTGCTGATATCTCTTCAGATCCAATGCGCTCATCTATGGGACTTCCCTCTCCTCAAATGAGGCACTTGCCATCGCTATCTCTCTTCAAGGGGGCGGTCCGGGAATTCATTCTCGAGCAATCCCCAAGGAGGGTTGAGAGTTCTCAGCACCCCGATCTCCAGTGTTCAGTTCAATGATGAATTGGAGATATTACATAATTTTATACGTTACGTGTGTACCTATGACCAAAACTATGACTGTGATAGGGTTTGTTGTTCCCTTATTAACGAAGTTCTTCTTCTCAACGTAACGTACTTTTCCTAGTCACCACACTAAGTATTTCATATTCATATTCTCATGCCAAGACCAAAATCTTGTGTCCCAATAACGGTGACTATATGCACATTGGTAACTGCGCTATGACCTGTATCCAAAGTTTGTCCTCCGAACAATAAATTGACATCTATTCATCTTTTTATCTCCTCTCCTTCTTCCTACATGGGCATTCATGCGAACATACACATCTTACCTCTCAATGCTCTCGTTATGGGCGTACCTTCTGCTTGCATGATTAACTCATTTTACGTGCGTTTGCTCGATTTCTGGTCCACGAATTTCCGAACGAATGAGTTCCTGGTGAGCTTTCGCGTGAACATCGAATACTGCTTCCAAATAACGGAATGCAATACTCTCTAAGCACTTCGGTGATTTTACTGCTCTAGATATCTCTATTGATGCGGATGATCTCTTGCGCCTTCGCACAAGGATTGAAGTGCCCATGATACCTGGGTCTCGAGCCATCATAACACAATTCTCACAGTATTTCGAAGCGATAGCAGAGTCGAGCAAGTAACCTGTGTTTACTTACATTATAGCTCCAAATCCATACTTCGAAGAGTGTCCTTTCCTTTTTTTTTCTTTTGAAGGTAGTTCAAAAAGGGCAAATCCGAAGACCGAACGACAGACTGCCTCAGGAGCGTGGGAAAGCTCCGGTGACAAGCCCCTCATGACGGGGTGAGCCCAAGGGTCAGTTCGGGTGGTGAAAGGAGCCGACGTTCGGATCGAATCACCTCCCGGCCATCCCCAGGGACCCTTACCGTCTAAACCCCCCTCGGCCTCGTACCCGTTGACAGGGGGAGGCATAGATGAAATCCACCAACTTACCTATCCATGCCAGGGGCTGCGCGTGCATTACGTCAGGCATGGGCGACGTTTCTCGCGCTCCATGGGTGGCGCAGCTCTTTTGTTCCGACTTCTCGTCTTCTTCTCTCTTCTCTCTCCGCGGTCCGCCATCTACTGCTTCGCGCCTGGTGCTTGGCGTTGCAGGTGTTATTCGCTTTCTTCTTCGCGGGTGATCGCCGTCTTGATGTATTGGGCGACGTCTTCCCACTTTCCTTTGTCACGGAGCATCGTTGGTACCAGATTCTCGGGGCTGGTCTGGAAACTGAGCCTCGTTTGTATCTCCGCGCGCTCCGTGCTGGTGTCAGTGCACTCAAACAAAGCGTGCTCAGCAGTATCAATGTCGAAACCACAGCTCCAGCACTCCGGTGATGCTCTCTTTCTAAACTTGGTGCGGTAGGCGCCAAAGCAGCCATAACCACTCAAGGCCTATCTCAGACAGTAGTTCAGCTCTCCGTGGCCACGATCGATCCCTCGGTTGAGCTGCGGAATCAATCGCTTCGTCCATCGTCCTTTTGTTGAGCGGTCCCATTCCGCTTGCCACTTGGCCAAGGTCCCAGCTCTTGCAACCTCACGAAGGGCAGCCCGGCGGGAGGGAGGGGGGGGGGGTTCATATCCACTCCTCCGGTTCTGAGGGTCTCTTGCCTCTCCCAGATCGTCGTACGCTTAACCACCAGCAAGTTGATGGGCGGTGTTCCTGACAGGACGCACGTGGCGTTGGCCGAGACGGTGCAGTAAGCGCTGGCCGTCCGAAGCGATGCTCGGTGTTGAATCGGTCCCATGAACTTGGTTATCTGCCTCGCTTTTGCTACACTCCCCATACAGGGGCACCGTAAAGCAGGATAGACGTGCTCACGGTGTTCAGGAATGCTCTTCTGCTCGGCACGAGCCCGCCTATGTTTGGCATCAGCCGCTGGAGGGTATACCCTACTCTCTCTGCCCTGAGTGCGGCTTTCCCGATGTGCGGCTTGTAAGTCCAGTTGCTGTCAAACCATACCCCGAGATACTTGATTTCCCTCTTGATTGGGATCACATGACCGTTGATGGTGGAAACTGGGGTCTCGTAGCTCCTCCTGTTCGTAACAAGCAGCCCTTCGCACCTGGGTTCGGCGAGTTCCAGGTCGTGTTCTGGGAACCACTCACCGATTCGGTCCAAAGCATCGTTCGAAATGACTTCTACCTCCCACGCAGTTAGAGCAACTACGACGAGTCTGGCGTCGTCGAGAAGCCCACGAGTTCAGCTCCGCGTGGTAAATCCAAGTTAAGGAAGTCGTCGTACTGGGTATTCCACTCAAATAGCCCAGATACGGATCCTTGTGCAATCCTTGCCGTCAGCTCCAGCGTTGTTCTGTTCAAAAAGTGTCCTGGAGTGTGCCATGGTCCGTCGTAACTGACTGGGACATCTTGGTTCCCCTTCCCATCTTTTGGAATTGGAATCTGACCTATGAATATCTGTTCTGGAGTATTGTTTACCCAATGTCACTAAATGCAGGATTAGAATTATTGACATTCGATCGCTTGTTGTGTGTGTGTGTGTGTGTGTGTGTGTGTGTGTGTGTGTGTGTGTGTGTGTGGACGAGTGTGATTGTTTTCGGATCAATATTTGTTATTATCATGAGAAATAGTCAACGTCCTTGGAATTTCGACGGATGACTCCATACTCCTCCGATACCAATGAAAAATCCAGTCAGGCATATCTTCGGATATTTCCGTCACCAAATTGAGTCTGAAGAATGATTCTGATATGTTTCGACGGCTGTGAGCCCTGGAACTGTTATCCGTACCAACTTGAATGGAGTCCAACTTCGACACAGATTCGTTTCTGGGGTTTTTTGGTAGCTTTTCTTGTATCTCTGAACAAAATTACGCATGGGTTCCTCAATATGTGATTCCAGACCAGAGTTAGTATTCTTATTTTTGACAAGGAACGCTTACGTCGGATTCGACGCTCTTATATGATTTCTCATGCCGAAAGAGGTAAACTCAATTTTTTTCAGCCCTCTTGAATTGTTCCAAGCATGAATGATGAGAAAGGACCTGAGCGCACTTAGGCCCTTATTGAATGGGAAGAAGGGCTCAATTTGGGAAAAGGCCGAGGCCGAAGCCAGTCCTGGAAAATCTTGGGAAAGTCCTTATCCTTCGAGGAAGAGGGTCTACAAGCGGGCGATTTGTGGAACGGGTCCAAATGTCACTGAAAGTTTTCTCAAAAGATGCTTATACCCACAGAAACTCATCTTTCCAATCTAATTCGGGTGTTCAATTATGTTCTTCTACCTCATAACCTAGTACCTCTGCTTTTGAGAAGTGAGAATCCATCTTCCGTCTTCTCACCCGCTCATCACCCGCTTCTTGCACGTATGGTACCATTAGGTATGCATGAAACCATCTTCCCGGGGTGGGATACCTTTGGAAATGTGGTCGTGGTTATGCTAGTGGAGTTTCGGGCCTAACGAATTTGATTTGTTGGTTTTATTCGATTCTTTTGGGTAGGGAATGCACCGAAAATTGACCCAACATTGGTAAAAAGAGCCCTTACTTTTCCCTGTCTCGAACGGAATGGCTCATTCATCTCGATCTGGGAATCGAACAAAGCGGGAATTGTGACTTGAAATCTGAAGCAAGATGCTCCGCGTGGCATTACTGAATCACCTTTGAGGGGCGGCAAGAGATTTGTACCATGGTTTCTCGGCCCGAAGATCACATTTGAGCGGTGGGGTATATATATATATATATATATATATCCATACGGGTACATTTTGTAAAAGATGAATAACAACGGAAGAGTGGATTAATAAGAGTCGCTGCCTGGTGATGAGGACCATGCACGCCCCACTTCTTGAATCTCTTCTCTTTTGTGAGCCATCATACAAGCTATGTCAACCCTAGTCTTTGATGATTACACCGCTCATTCACGAAATTTGTTCGTAAGAATGCGCAGCTATAGATTGTATTCATATGTGGACTTTGCTATTTCAATCTTGGTGATCTCATATTCTGATCCAAGTAACTTCTATGATGGATTGATATTTATAAAATGACCATATCAAGTGGTTTACAGATGACTTATTCGGTGATTTTTTTTTCGAATCTTGGGTTTTCTCGATTGGGTCGCGGTCAATTCCGGAGCCGATCTCAAATCCACGTTCGGCAATGATCTAAGATAGACTCTCCAACTCACAAGGGGGCACCACACCCTTCGGGTCACCAAATGATCGAAATTTTCCTACAGGCTTGTACTACCTAGATTATGAAGAATCCCAAGTATTGCTAACAAAAGTTCACTCTGGACAGGGTTAGAAAATAATCAAGTATCCCATTCGTCATGAGTTTTGGCTATTCTCACCCATAAGAGGCTTCTATTTCATCATCAGTTGATCTCGCTCGACCAAACTCCCCATTGGTGCTGCTAACCTTTCTCCACATTTGGAATACATGAAATCTGAACAATCCAGAGCTAGAGGATATTTCCTCCAATACCTCTGTCCAGCGATCATCTCGAATTCAAAACATTGCCAATGGAAACTTCCTTCGACGTCAATTAATATTCCAACTCACTTGATCAACCGGCATGATAATAGACAAATTGGCCTCCAATATATCATATAATGATCTGCCAACGACATTGGAATTTTCATGAAAACTCACCGCAGCCATGTCTCACAAATCTCTCACTTATGTTGATACTATATGGACTGATATCCCATTTCTGGGAGTATATACACAGCCGGTGGCTCATTTCTTGGATATATTCTCATTGCATGATCGTAGGTTCCACTAGTCTGGGGCAGGAACAGGTTCGGAATCCAAATCAGAGTTGAGATCATGAACTGAATTGATGTAACGGTCGGGATAGGCAATGGGCAACATTTCTGAGCTTCCATCGCTTGTTCTTACTGCTTGGCTCGATTCTCACAGATTCTTGGGTTCTGATGATGGGGAAACCAGCTTTGTAGAAGAAAGTCATCACTTATTCCATTCATTCATTCTCCCAATCTTGGATGATCGTGCTGAAACCTGGAAGACAAAACTAGAAATCCACACAAAGTATATGAAGCCCTAGTACAACGGAATTCATCAAAATTCCATGATAGAATGCTATCAATACTCATCCGAATATGAACATGGAAGATGTTGGTTTCAATACTTGTGATGAGAGAAGCTGCTGTCAAGTACTGCCTCAGCAATATCTGACAGCAACTGGTGAGCCGGTCTAACTGTACCTCATGGAAAATGTGGGAGAAGAGTGATTAGAAAAAATCCTAGGAAATCAGTGTCGATGGATCTGAATCTGCTCCACCCGAATCCAATATTTGCTCATTCTCTCGCATTTTTGTTTATCCATAAAAAGCTGTTGATCTTCATTATACTTGGACAAGCGATATCTCGGCGCAAGATTTTCTTCCCGCGTTGAGAGGAATTCCAGATGATTCCCTCAGTTCCAAGTTGATTCCCTCGACCTTCACAATAGATCTAATCTGGATTGTTGATGAGTAGCCACGTCAAAACACGTCAAGCCCTCGTAAAGCCTGAAATATAACATGGATGCACGCGCATGCGCAGTGTGCACTCCATTCGCTAAGGAAGGCTCAGATCAATATGTTTCCAATCGACTTCAAATTTGTGTACAGTTCAGATTTGATTCATCCTGAGGGTGGAGGTATTGATTGAGAACTGAAGGGATCATTTGGAATTCCTCCAAACGTGAGAGAAAAATCTCGCGCCGAGATATCGCTTGTCGAATTATGATAAAGATCAACAGCTTTTCATGAATAAACGAAAATGCAAGAGAATGAGCAAATATTAGATTCAGGTGGATGAAATCCAGATCCATCGACACTAATTTTCTCAGATTTTCTCGAATCACTCTTCTCCCACAACTACCATGAGGTACAGCTAGACAGGCTCACCAGTTGCTGTCAGATATTGCTGAGGCAGTACCTGACGGCAACTTCTCTCATCACAAGTATTGGAACCAACATCTTCTATGTTCATATTCGGATGAGTATTGACAGTATTCTATCATGAAAATTTGATGGCACTGTTGCATCGCCGGGGGGGTTCAGATTGAGGACGCCGTCGTATTGCACGCTTCAATCGAACGGCCCCGATACGGAGCCTTGCGCCACCACGGCCGACAGCTCAATCTCCCTCCTGCCCGTGTCCGTGTCAATCATCACCTTCCTGTCACGAAGGTAGACGCTAACGACGGTCAAGAGGTATCCGGGTACTCTTCCTCGAAGTGCCTCGTGGATCTCTTCCCAACTAGCGGAGTTGAAGGCATTCTTCACGTCCAACAGAATCACTGCGCTGAAGCCGCCTGGTTTCGGCAGCATGTGGGTTGCTCTCTCTAATGCATTCTGGACTACTCCTATCGCATCTGCATGGAAGAAGTAATGACTTTCTCTCACAAAGCTGGTTTCCCCATCATCAGAACCCAAGAATCTGTGAGAATCAAGCCAATCAGTAAGAACAAGCGATGGGAGCTCAGAAATGTGGCCTATTGCCTATCTCACCCGTTACATTAATTCAGTTCATGATCTCAACTCTGATTTGGATTCCGTATCTGTTCCTGCCCCAGATAAGTGGAACCTATGATCATGCAATAAGAATATATAAAAGAAATGAGCCGCCGTCTGTGTATGTACTCCCAGAAATGGGATGTCAGTCCATATAGTGTCAACGCAAGTGAGAGATTTGTGAGAGATTGCTGCGGTGAGTTTTCATAAAAATTGCCGGCTTTGACTTCAAGTTTTGTCTATTATCATGCCGGTTGATAAAGCATGCAGGTCATTCCCAAGGGTGAGTTGGAATATTGATTGACGTCAAAGTAAGTTTCCATTGGCAATGTTCTGGATTCGAGATGATCGCTGGACAGAGGTATTGTAGGCAATATCCTCTAGCTCTTGATTAATCAGATTTTATGTACTCCAAATGTGAAGAAAGGTTAGCAACACCAATGAGGAGGTAGGTTGAGCGAGATCAACTGATGATAAAATAGAAGCCTATTATGGGTGAAAATAGCCAAAACTCATGAAAAATGGGGTACTTGATTATTCTCTAACTCTGTCCAGAGTACGCATTTGTCAGCAATACTTAGGATTCTCCATATTCTAGGTAGTACAAGCTTGTAGAAAAATTCTTGTCAGATTCGGTGACCCGAAGGGTGTGGTGCGCCCTTGTCAGTTTGAATTTGACGTTTTCAAGGGTCAAAGCACGCGGAATCGTCCGTACGTGGAACGTGCTATTCGGCTACCTAACCGCTCCACGTTATACTCTGATAATGGATTTTCGCTTTACGTTTACGTGCACGCACATGTGTCGGCACTCGTTTGTTCAAGCTCGGTATAACTTACAGACCTTGCATGTATGAGTAATTAGGTATCCGAATTGTCAATCTGGAGATGATTCATATGAGCTTTCATTATGACAGGTACGCAGAATAGCACGTGGCCATTCTTAGTAGAGAAAATTTCACTCCAGTGCTCGTTTGGATGGATCACAGATGACTCCGAGTCACCACCCTCCTGTCTCTCTAGGAAAAATGCATAACATACCCGTTTCCCAGTTTTCGATGATGAGTAGTGGTTCTCGGTAACTTTATGATATTCTGTTATGTTTGAGCTCTCATACGCTCTCTGAGTCTCGTCAATAGCACATCTAGAACGTGAGTGATCAACTTCTGATAGTAGAAAAGCGAATACCCCAATGTGCACCGCAAACAGACTGTTACAATTCAGGGTCGTCAAATGATTTGCAATTTCGATCCCGGTGCGTATTAATCTCGTTGTGAGATTCGGAGTTTGAACTGTGCAGAGATTAAAAATATGTGAATAGACTACTTGGTCATGAAGGAATTTATTGATAAATACTAACCTTCATGACACTCTCGGCTCTCAAGCCGCGCCGCTGTTGGAAGCTTCCAAATGAACCACAAAGCGAGGATTTCCGATTTCTCATCACAGACAACTCGAGAATCGAGAAACAACAAGACAACTCAATCAGTATCTGATATTCTACGAGCAACGCGGTCTCGTATCTCAAAATTATCGAAAAGAAGATTTCCCGTTCTTCGAAACTCTTTATTCCGAAATTTTCATCTCGCCATTTGACAATTTGGGTCAATTACGCTTCCCTTCAAGTTAACTTTCATAGAGAACAATTGCAAAAGGAGTGGCCACCTCAAGTGGCTATACGATGTTTTTCACTCGAGAACGGTTTCAGCACGTTCTTAGAGGGGGATTCCATCTGAGTAGGTGAGGTATTTTGACTCACCACATAATTTGTTCTTGGATACGGGCGGAGCTCACCTATGGATGTTCATTCCTCAAGCAGCAATATTCGATTCTCGCGGAACCACAAGTATTTCTCTAGATACGTATGAAGGAGATGCACGTAAAGGTGCACCTCTAATTTTCAGTCCGAATTCATATGTACGTACATCTTCTCATTGCAAAAACAATGGCGTCGTCAGTTTTTGAAGAAAAAAATTATTAAGCGCTTTTTCATTTTATATCTCAGAATCCGTCCGATTGATTGACAAAATCGATGCATAGCGACCTTCAGAACGAGGAAGTATACTCTCAAAAAAATTTTCAGATCGATTCGTATCAATCTGTCGGACTAGCTCGATTTTTCGTGAACCGATGCACCTGATTGCCATGTGGGATCCACTCGGAACTCGACAAAAATCCGTTATTTCAAAAAATATCATCAGTATATCTTTGTTCAGTCTCAAAAAACCCACAAGGAGAGTCCTGAGAACATTTCCCTACAATACCGTGTGTCCCGAGTAATCGATATAAAACAATGAAGCAGGCGGAAATCTCTCTTGACTCGAGGTATTTCCACCATTTCGAAGAGACACTATGAATTACTCCTCGTCTATTCTGAGGAGGAATATGGAAAAAGCCGACGGAAAATACACCTAGACGGAATTTTGCTCGAACCAGCTGCTCTACGGACGACAACCCACAACATATTCTGTGTCCAGAAAAGCCATCATCTTGGTGCTTTTATGGTAGCGCACTGTCAGAAGCGGCAAAACCAGGGTCTCTCGGGATGCACATCCATACACCAGTCAATGATGTCTGCCTCTCGAAGATTCTGCCATCGTATGTTCTATTGACAGATAAAAATCTACTCCTTCGGTGTGCTCGTTGCCTAACTCAAAATACTCATCATGGCCTCCACAGCGTGATTTGGAATGAATGTCTGAAAGAAGTAAACATATCTCGGGGACGAGTGAATATTGCAGCTTGTATAGCAAGATGCCAATATAACTGTAGTGTGAAGAGAACAGTTTCGGAGATTTTCGCTAAACTGGAATTGGAATTTGGTTGTAAAACTTCCGACCTCTCAGAGCTGATGGATGAGAGGAAGACGGATAGTTGCTTTGCGTGGAAGATGAACAAAACGAATGAAATTCGTAAGATGAGAGCGCTTGCACAACAGAAAAAGGAAGTGGATTTCCCTGTTGAGCGGAAGGCCTACGTATAGTCCTGGCATGTTCTGAAATATGTGACAATTATGTGTGTATACTGTAACGAGTGCGATCGAGTCAGAGATACTCGCGCTCGCAACTTCAAGAGCTGCATATAACTACAACCGCGTGGTCCGGCGGGGTTAGCTGGGCGGACTAAAGCATCAGCCTTTCGATCGGAAGGAGTGTGAGTTTGAGTGAGCGTGTCCCGGTGCCGTCGCACTTTTTTCGCGATGCACAGAGGCCACCGTGGCCTTGTGGATAAGGTCCTGGTCTCCCACGCGGGAGGCCGGGGTTCGAGTTCCAACCGGCACCACTGAGATTTTTTCTCATGTGCTTTTGACGGTGGTCTCGGTGGTTCAGAACCCACCTTAAACTGTGGGTCCCCCTCACCGAGGTGAAATCGGGAGTTAGCAGTTGCTGACGCGCTGGTTGAGCGTAACTCAACCCCACGCACACGGGTGCCGTCTAGATGAAGCTCTAAAGAGCAGGTGACGAGACGTAAAACTAATAGATTAAGTTTTTCGCGATGCACGGAGGAGACTTGCAACGTAACAAACTGGTGTCAGAAGTTGAAACAAACCCCGCTCATAAGTGGACTGCCCGCTCTGAGGATAATGAACGATGATAATTAGGTGGCGCTGCCCACGCGTAGACCTGATGTACCGACGAGATGGACTCGGGATCTACATAGCCGACAAAGAGGAATCAACGACATGAAGTACAAACGATGCGAACCTCGTCGACTCCGGCGAGGGGGTGTGTAACGAGTGCCAGTTAGTCAGCGATACTCGCGGTCGCAACGTCAAGAGCTGCATACAACTACAACCGCGTGGTGCGGCAGGGTTAGCTGTGCGGACTAAAGCATCAACCTTTCGATTAGAAGAAGCGTGAGTTCGAGTCCCGGTGCCGTTGCCCTTTTTTGTGATGCACGAAGGAGAATTGAAAGGTAACATCACTTGGCATAGAATTTTCACAATATGTGTAATTTATGGAAATGTAAATACTATACACACATGATGTACATATATGAATATGTATATAATGATCCGCTAAATTGGTCGTTCAGTGGATGACTTCCTCTCATGGATCCAAACTTTAAAATTGCATCTGGAGAATTCTTCATATGCTCAACCTGGAGTTCTTCTTGAGATGTACGAGAAACTATGGATAGTGTCTCTCCCAAATGATGGAAATACCTTGAGCCACGAGAGATTCCTGCCTGTCCCATTCTCCAATTATTCGGAACACACGGTATTCTGGGGAAGAGTTTTCTTGACTTTCCTCGTGTGTTTTTCGAGACTGAGCGAAGGAATACTGATGATATTCTTTGAAATAACGGATTTTTGTCGAGTTCCAAGTGGATCCCGCGTGGCAATCAAGCGCATCGGTTCACGAAAAATCGAACTAGACCGACGGATTGATACGTATCGATCTGAAAACTTTTTTGAAAGTATATACCCTAATTCTGAAGGTCGATATGCATCAATTCTGTCGATCGATTGGATGGATCCCAAGATGAGAATGGAAAAGCGCTAGGAATTTATTTTTCCAAGAACTTACTACTCCATCGTTCTTGCATTTTGGAAATGTTTGTACATATGAATTCCGACACCCCTGCGATTTTTTGGGCCAGACTTGAAAATTAGAGGTGCACCTCCCCTTAACTGGCCAGATCCCGAAGCGAGCGTGAGGGTTGATTGAGACTAGAGACTAGTACCTTCTTGAATTTGGAGACCCCAGTACTTCGGTCTGATGGCCTTTCTGTTCGGGAACACAGCCATCAACTTTGATATTGCAGATATACATCCAAATCAAAATTCTCAACACGAGTTTCTATTTTGGGAGGCTAAAGTTTTTCCCCGTATCTTCACACGGGAGTCTCGTCTGAAAGAGATACTTGGCGTTATTCATGTCTTAGACGGTACAAGTTTGTGGGAAAATTCCGGTGAATATTGGTGTCCCGGACTTCGGGTCCTCCCATTATAAGTCAACTCATATCCCTCCAACTACACATCAGTCCCTCTTCTGGATTCGTGGGAACAAATCCTGATATGATATTTGATCATCTGTAAGGGTCCCTAATACACGACAATCATTAATTCGCTATTCATTCTCAGGCGATGGGACGTATCTTCATCGGATTATGCCAAGTTGGAGCATGGGGCTGTTTCGACGAGTTCAATAGACTCGAGGAAAGAATGCTGTCAGCAATCTCACAACAAGTTCAAGCCATACAGGAAGCTCTGAAAGGTCAAACAGATGGGCATAGAGATGAAACGCTATGTGTAGAGTTAGTTGGGAAACAAGTCAAATTGTCCCCTGATTTGGCCATTTTCATCACAATGAACCCAGGTTACGCTGGCAGATCGAATTTACCAGACAATCTGAAGAAATTATTCAGATCTTTGGCGATGACGACCCCGGATCGTCAACTCATCGCCGAAGTGATGTTGTTCAGCCAAGGTTTCCGATCGGCTGAAAAACTAGCTCGCAAAATTGTACCATTTTTCAGGTTTGAGACTCGTTATATTTGATACACATTATTCATGATTTAGTGGTAGTTTTTCCATCCAACTGTTGCAACCTTCGATCTATACCCAGCTGAAAATAGATATCCACGGTGGCGGGTATATAATCTTTGTAAAAATCTCGTCCGCCCCGGCGGTTGTTGTGATGCGCCCATGGTGCCCGCCCCAAACGGTCCCAGAAACGAAGAAGGCCACATTCTTGGAGAAATGACTGATCGTCACTGGGAGAAGGCGGCCATCAGCGCGATCATTTTTCAGTATAAAGAAGTGAGCCTCATAAATCAAGCAATGATAGATGAGGTTCAATGAGAGAATTAATTGATAACTTAAATACTCGTTCACGAATCCATTGGAGATCACATTCTACAGGAGAGGTTCCATTTGAGATCGATATTTCTGAGTACAAATACATATTTGATATTATATGAACATGAATATACGTATGTGGGTCAGACTAGGATATTCCGAAAGAATCGTACGCGACCCCTCCGCGTATTTTCTTGCCGATTCTTCATAATAATGTAGGTACCAAGCATAGTACTTCCCTCAAGTTTCAGCCCAAAAAAGATTTGGGTCCCCGTGAAAATTTTTGGAAGTTCCAAGAAGGCCTTCCTAGACCCATTTTGGAAATTTGCTAAATCGGCGGAAAACAGCCTAGAGAGGTCCATGAGGTCGCATTCTTCTCGTTATTACTTCCCCTTTGTAAGAGGGATTTGACTCTGGCTCAAAAGTTGAATCCGCTCATCTGACGGCTAGAAGTGCAAGACTAGAATTTCACGTTTTTTCGTCTTTTCCAAGATGGCTGCTATTTCGAGCCGATTCAATATATTTTTTTTTTCTCATCTTCCCTTGGCTCATGAGGCCAACTTGCCCGCGTGGATCTAGTCCTTGGTCTCCCACGCAGGAGACCAGGGTTCGATCCCCGGCCCGCACCACTGAGGTTATTTGCCATGTGCTTCCCAGGGCGGTCTGGATGATTCGGAACCCGCCTCAAACTGTAGATCCGCCTCACCGAGGTGAAATCGGTAGTTGGCAGTAGCTGACGCACTGGTTGAGCGTAACTCAACCCCACGCACATGGGTGCCGTCTGGATAGAGCTCGAAAGAGCAGGTGCCGAGACGTAAAACTAAGAACTCATATCTTCGCTCGGCTCTCGATAGCCGTCGTAGCCTAGTGCACTGTGAAAAAATATCTTGAAGGAAACCTCGTTGGAACAGGGCAATCCCGTGCAATTGACTGGGAATTGGCTACAGTGCTAGGTGAAGTACAGGGCACGTTGTAAAATCCCTATGTTCAACATAGGTCGGGTTTTCCTCCAATGTTCAACACAGGGATTTCACAGCTACGGGTTGAGGTTCTCCCATGCACCGACTGATCATCCACCGCGCGCGCTGTGGAAACACAGTGCGACTGGTGCGTTCCCTCGCCGTGCATGGCGCTGTTTGCTCGGCCGGTTCAAGGATCTAGACCCTCTCGAGACTCGGAACTCTCGGGTGCAGATTGCAGAAGTGTGAAGTCACCAAGAACCGAGGTGCAGAGGCTAAACAGTTTCTCATCTCCGTCGCTAACGTCGACCTGAGCTGTGCCCAACAAATTGCGGGTCGGGTCAGGGTCAGAGATCGCAGTTGCAGAAGTGCAGAGTCACCAAAGACCGAGGTGCATCAGGGGCTGAGGAGTTCGTCGTCTCCGGCCCCAACGTTGACCAAAGCTGTGCCCTCGAGTTTGCTGCCCCTGTGATTTGGGCCCCTTCTATTTTTTCTTCGGGCATGAGCCTCGAGGTCTATGAGGAGGCAGAATCGCATTAGCTATGTGAGGTTAGTTTCTCAGGAATGGGATTTTCATCCTTTTCTTGGCTCACGTTGAGCTCATAGTTATGGTCAACGTTTTGAAAATCACATAAAAATCTATTGGCAATGTATAAAAGCGTACCAAATATTTTTTCATACCTCATTAATTCCATTGTTGAGTATGAAATAGTCATAGAGATAAAATTCTTATGAACATCTTGTAAAATAAGAATATTCTCTCTGTCATGAGCATAAACTCTCTGCCACTCTTTGCTGCTCTCAAGGCTCCTCACCCGCCTGAAAACGGGCGGCCGCCGTGGCGCCCACCGTGGCGCCCGCTATGGCGCCCGTCGCGGCGCCCGCCACGGCGGCCATATAATTTGGTCGAAAATCTCTCCCGCCGTGGCGGCCGCCGTGAAGAAAAATTTCCTGTATAAAAAAATACGCCTCATCAATCGTGCAATTGATGAGGCGTTACGCACTTGAGTTGTCTTGCTGATCTAAGAAGGCATAACCTGTCTCCTTCATATTAATCTGACCGTTTTAAATATTTCAGAAGAAAACTCCGACTCTTGATGCAAATCCACTGGTGCCGATTCCGTAAATATGAAGAAATTCCGAGTAACAACATGGTTCTTGCTGTATATTCCATATCATCACCTCGCCTGGAAATGAATTTTCCCATCGAAATTTTTCATACAAGTCATAGTTTGTTTATCACAAGATTGTTTAATGAAAATCACATCAAAAAATATAAAGTTCTTGGTTTCTTTCAAGTGAAGATTCTATACAGAAAATCTCGTTATTATGCAGAGCCCGGATACAATTTT
>JAPYYZ010002666.1:0-17686 GCA_030522705.1 Eretmocerus eremicus | reverse complement strand
GCCCCGGCACCTGTCCTCTCCCCTGAGCGGGTCGAGGAGGGGGCCGACGCACGGCTGGAGGGACCAGGAAGCTTCCCGCCCCGGGCACCTCAGGCGGTCGACGGGCGACAAGAGGACCAGCCGCCAGTGACATCCTGAGGTGCGCCTTTTCCCGGCTACACTCCGCAAGTCTGCCCTCCAGCTCTGCAGACCTCCTCCTCTCATCTTGGAGGAGGTTTTCCATCTTTGCAAAGCAGGAGAGGACAGACTTGAAGTCCTTCTTGCTCACCGTGCTCTGCTCAGAGAGCAGGGACAGCATGAGCATATCTCTAACTTCTTCCAACTTCCCGTTCACCCTTTCTTCCCTCTCGCTCATCTCACTGCTGCTCCCATCCTTGTCCTCTTTATCCTGTGTATCCATAACGATCTCACTTCCCAACCTTCTATGCATGCTGTCATCCCCTCCCCCTCCTCCTTTTGCCGACACCTCGTCCTGCACCACCACTCCTGTGCTCTCACTTGCGCCTGCCTCTGAGCCCTTTCTCCTCTTTTTCTCTTCCCTGGCCTCCTGCTCTTTCCTTGCTGCCTCCTTACCTTCTTTCTTCCTTTCCGTACTCCCTAACATCCTTTTTCTCTCACCTTTCTCATCTTCCTTCCCCACTCCCTGTCCTCCAACCGCTTCTTCTCCATCACCCACGTCCTTCAAGAAATCGGACCTTTCATATGGCTTCCCCTTCATGAAGGTCTGTTTCTTCTTGTCCTTCCCTCTCCCTGAAGAAAGGGAAGAAACACTCATCGTTCGCCCAATCACTGAAGAGCGAAGAGTAAAAGGCGAGCGAGAACGCTTGCTCTCCACATCCACCGCTTCCAAGCTCTTATTTTTATTTTTATTTTTGGACTTAGTGTCCGAGTTTGGGGGTTCTTTCAGGTTCTCCATAAGATTCCCACGAGCAGCTAGGGAACGGGTGCTCCATCGCAGCAGAACTCCGCATGCCACGATGTGGCTAAATACACCGTGGGGGTCGCCACTTCCCTCGGAAGTCGTTTGGGACACCTTGATTTTGCTCCCAGGTGCCAACCAAGCCGCTGGGCACGTCCTCCCACCAGCGGCTTAGGAGCATGTGTGTGTGTGTGTTTAGTGTGTGTAGTGGGTGTGTATGTGTGTGCATTGCATTGTGTGTGTGTGAGTGTAGTGTGTGTAAAGACTCGGGTACGGAGGAACGTCAAGTCCTCAGGCTACTGATGTAGCCCCCTACGTTTTTTTGAAGGTATTACAAGATATTTTTCCTATTGAATTGGAATGTAGAATACATAAAAATTTGTTTCATTCCGGACGAGTACAAATCTTGGTTTCCATCCGTCATTTTGGAGCGGCCATTCTGTGTATCAAAAATTATGCTTCTGATTTGGGTTCAGGGGTCATGATTACTTTAAATGACCTTCTCTACGACCACCAAAGTTCGATCAAAAACTTGCAAAATCCAGAATCATTGATAGCGTGACAAGGGGTTACGATGTTCCACCATTTTTGGGGGGAGGGGGAGGAACTTTGAGATTTTCTCCATGATTTTTTTTCATCCGCATTGAACAGAGCTTCAACTTAAAAGAGTTTTGATGCCCTGCGACCAACCGTTCTGAAGATATTAGATTTTGAAACATCACTTTTCAAAATTTCCCACTGTGCCCCGTCGGCGCCTCAAAAATCGATGCGGACCCCGCGTCGATTTCCGCCGGGCGCGGCACGAGCCAAAGGGGAGCGCCGTCGCCTGCACCGAATCGACGTGAGGTGGGAGTGATTTTCAGACGGCGCGTGGCGTAGAGTACCTTACATGATTGCGCTAGCCGAAGCAAGTTGAGAAATTTGGCGCTGATGCGTTGTTTCCGAGTATTGGAGGACAACAATACGAGCCAGTTTCGGAGAGCCGCGCGCCGCTACGAGCCTGTCGCTGCCTGCTTGCCGCGCACCGTCTGTTGATATTATGTGAAGGGCGGGCCCGCGGCTGGCTCAACTCATTCTTATATTGAATGCGCAAAGATCACGTTTACTCGACCAATTTTTCCTCGCACATCACGAGCCTCGTGTATTTGATATAGTTCTTACCATTCGGGGACAGAAAGAACCCACGCGAACATGCTCTCCTACGTAGTGGAGCTCCTCACACGCTTCAAATAAGTGAAGAGGACCAGCCTCTGTCGGCGTCTTCCCACTCTCGGCTTTGCCTCGAGCGATAATGGGCGTAATTCATAATGCCGTATACCATGTTTTTCCAGTGAATCTATTTTTGTCTGACGCACGCGATCCCGCCTCACTCTCCGCGTCTCTCTCCCAAACTGGTATACCGGAATTCAAGAAGTACACTCAATATTCACCCGAGAGGGACTACTCTTCCTTCACTCTCTATGTATGTACTCAACTAATATTTCGCTTCGTAGTGAAGGCTCTTACATCACGATTAGTTCCACGCTGAACAAATTCCCCTCAGTCCAACAGAACGCAGATTCGCTCTCCTGTAAGCAACTGTCAGCAACTGATCGCGGGCGGGACTTGCTTCTCGACCCTCGACGCGAGGAGTACAAAACCGACAAGAAACACTCTCATCCTCTTTCAGAGTCTCGGATCCGTTCCAAATGTGCTAGCGAGTGGTCTAAAACGTTTTAGGAATCATTACAATCATTCCCGAGATCATAGAGGTTTTGTTCCCAATTACCAGGTAAGATAGCGAGCGAGACTCGTTCCTCGACCCTCGGGCGGAGGAGTACAAAACCGACAA
This sequence comes from Eretmocerus eremicus, assembly GCA_030522705.1. Taxonomy (NCBI): domain Eukaryota; kingdom Metazoa; phylum Arthropoda; class Insecta; order Hymenoptera; family Aphelinidae; genus Eretmocerus; species Eretmocerus eremicus. Next base: position 14,936 of record JAPYYZ010002666.1, on the reverse strand, counting down.
AAATCACTCTCGTTTTCTCCCAGAGTCTCAGATCCGTCCCAAGAGTGCGAGGAAGTGATCTCACAAGTCTCAGGGATTATCGCAATCATTTCCGATTTTTTAGAGGATTTTTTCCCAATTACCAGGCCGGATCGCGAGCGAGACTTGCTCCTCGACCCTTTGGGCGGAGGAGTACAAGACCGACAGAAATCACTCTCGTTCTTCTCTAAATCCTTGAATCCGTCCCAATCTGCTGGGAAGTTATCTTACGAGTTTCGGGGATCAGCTCAATCATTCTCAAGATTTTAGAGAATTTTTCCCCAATCACCAAGCCGGATCGCGAGCGGGACCTGCTCCTCGACCCTCGGGCGGAGGAGTACAATCCGACAAAAATCACTCTCGTTTTTTCCCAGAGTGATAGGGTGAGAATATGATTTCCAGCTTGAATATCCAAGCACTTCAAACGCTATGCATTCAATTTGCATGAGAATTTGAAATTGGATTATATCTATATTTCAATAGCTCGATATCCAATCATCTCACATATGAGTAACCGGGGATTCCATCATTATTCTTCGCAATTGATGGAGATAGGATATTTTTAAATGATAAGCGTTGATTATGGGCAATAAATGATATATGTATATTGTCAATTATACCTTATGATACTTGTAAGAAATAAGATAGCAAACAATTGAATCTATACAATTAAAATACTGGCTCTTTTGCCAGATACATGTGTAATATGCTCTCTGAAAGAGCTCAATCTCACTTCTTCAGTCCTCTCCATCTTCGACTCGGATTTATTGGAAAAAAATACCGTTTCTCAGAGATACTAGAGATATGCATAGGATTCCTGCTGAATAATGCAAACGACTCAAACTCGCGGCTGGTCTCGTTCAAATCTAAAGGAACAAGCTTTCAATAATCGCGCTCTCGTCTTGGTACATTCGATCTCCTATGAGGGGGGAACGAACGAGCTCTGCCGCTGTGTAGGTGCGGGATACGACCTGAGGTGTGTCGTATCCGCGCTTGGCAAAGGAGGCAGAGCTTTCTATTAGCCTACCCGTCCGTGGTTGATCATAAAAATTCCCTGAATGCCTGGCCCGAGGGTAATCGGCCTTCAGGGTCGCGTCGCGTGAGAATCACCCTTGGAAAACTCACAAGGGTGATGTTAGCCTATATTTCGCGACATCTACTTATATTCAATTCTTAGGCCTTATTAGGACCGATTTATTAGTGAAGATACGACTGGACTTCCAATCGTACGAGCGGCCCGTATATGACTACCGTTCTCTGGAGTCAACAAGGTGGCTCGTCGCCGTCAGCCAGGATCGTCTCCGATGGCTGGTTACCTCGCGACATATCAAAGAGTGCCCGAGTTGTCCATTTGCATCCAACTGTCAAGGGCTAGTCGCCTCTCGACTCGTCGCATCTCGTCGCTGCCATCTCCCACTCCCTAGGATATTGTGTCCCTACTCGGGGGAACCGCGTGACACGCGCATACATGCATGATTGAGCGATCGGTGCACCTACTCGTAGTTTGGACTACTGTGAGGAGGGGGAGGGGGGGGGGGGGTACCGCAAAGACGTGGCATGGCTCGACGATTACGATATAGCGAGGTGCCGATATACATGTGAAAGATGTGGCGAACGATGGCTTTACCACGCGACGAAGTATGAGTAGAGATTTCCGGATTAATTCACGAAAAATACATGCATATCAGTTAGTGTATTAGATACATGACATTTACGTGCTGATTCTACGTGATCTTATAGGTCTGGCACGGCTCGAGAGAGCCAATATTGAAAGATGAACTCTTTGAAATTTTAGCAAAATTCCGACCGTTACAATGTCTCGTACCATTTTCTTGAGCTTTCTCCTTTCTTCATTTTTGATAAGCACCAGACTGGCACACTCTGCGTAGATCCGGTTCTCGGTTTTCTCCCAAAAATCGCTTACCGAATCTCTACAATGCCTCCCAGGACTCACCATTGGTGATCTGCGTTCCTAGAATCTGATCTCCAGACCTTCATGAAATCCATACCCAACACCATATCATACGGCGTGTCATGCACAGCGTCCATAACGAGATCGCGGGCATGACCATCTATCTCCATCGTCATCTTCAACAACCCAAGGACTCTCGTTCAAGTGCCGCCCACGGCACCTTTCAATGTGGCTTTGCTGGGAGCTATTTGTTTCTCGTAGTACTTAGTGACAGACGGACCTACGAATGAGACCTGAGCGCCAGGATCTTACAATGCCGAGAACGATTCTCCTCTCAAGACCACTTTAACAAAGTTCCGTGGGCCTCGGCTTTGGGTCCCATCATCAACTCTTCTGAAGTCCATGACTCCTTCTCTGCCCGGACACTATCGTATGGGGCGTCCCCCAATCGACGGCCCTCTAGTCGTGGTGAGTCCGATCCTCCGTAACCGCAGGATCATCTCGCGGGCGGGAGGGGGTATTCTCGACTCCAGCCGTCAGAAACGTGGATGGATCTGCTGCACCAGTGTCATCCTCCCCCTTGCATTCCTCTAGATACTTCACACACAGCGGCGCATCTTGTTGCGCCCTCAGGGCGGCTTCCATCTCGTTCAAACTGGACATCAGGGCCCCCATACGTGATAGCTTTTTAGCCTCACACAACCCGCATGGGTCTCAGGACAGCCCCGATTCTTCTTGCAAATCTCACCCATCGCGGGGTCTTCTCAGCATTGCGACTATCTCCCATCGCCGCGGCCAGCTCAAAACTACTAATTCCCCCCATCGCTGGGGTCAATCTCGGGTACCAAGTCGGCTGGAGGAGGCGGTCCAGCGTCTCTGCTCGCCGACCCTCCTTCCGAATGGCACCCGTGGTTGGGCTTATTTCCTCGGGGACCTACCTCAGTGTTTTCGACGTGCCGCTGCTCTTCGTTGTGGGCTCCACCTTGGGGACTCCTCCTGGGGAAGGGCCTCGATCATCCTCTTCGAGTGACTCTCTTGTATTTACCGTGCCACGCGGCGAGCTGGCCACCGAGACGGGTTGATGAGGTCCGACCGAGGCTGGTCGTCGCATTGGCGGGGTTCCCACTTGAGCCGCTCCTTCTATTGGTTGCGGGGCACAGATGAAGTCAGACTCCGTGCTCCCACCGACCCGTTTCCCAACGGGCGAAGGGCCCCCTTGCAGTCCGGATGAGTCTCGATCGTGCACCCTTCACGTCCACAGCCTTGAGACTTTTCGACTGATCTCCGAGGATACTTGCTGGCCACATGCCCCGACTATTTGGATGTAAAGCACTGGCGTAGGGGGCATTCCCTCACCAAGTGACCTGGCAGGTCGCAGTTGGAGCATGCGCCACTACTCATCTGCGCCTGTCTCCTCCGAGCGTTATCCGGTGTGGCGGAGCCTCGTCCTCTTGGTGACCGCGAGCCACCGCCGTACGACCAGTACGGATAAGGTGGGTAGGGCCAGGCAGGTAGCCATTGCCCCGGACTTGAGGAGGCGAGCGGTGGCTGCGCCTGCGCCGGGGCTGGGGCGTTAGGCTTGCCCGCTTTCCCAGCTGCCCCTGTCATGGCGGCCGTCTCCGCTGTTGGAGACGTCGGTCGAGTATCACCCCTCTCCTCCTTGCCCTTCTCCTCTTCCCCCGGTCAGAGGATACCGAGATCGTGTCCTCTCGACTAGGGGCTTGCGCTTTCGTCGCAGTTGGGCGAGGTATCTCTCCCTTGGAGCTGGGCGCCAGGGCCACCACGTCATTGGTTGGGCCCTTGGCTTCAGTAGCCGCTACTCTCTTTGCTGAAACTGCAGGCTGGGAGCCGTGGTAGGCCGCCCCTGGTATCCGCGATTCCTTTTGGGTGAGAGGCGGCTCATAACGCGCGTCTCACTCCTGCGTCCTCTCAAACTGCTCACCGTCGTACTGTCAGTCTGACAAGTCTTGTACCTCTTTCGTCTCCAAGTATCTACGGAGCTCTGGCCTCAGGTTGCGTATCACAATGTGGGATACTTCGGTTTCCGACGGGGGATGCTTGAAGTACCCGACAATCATCTTGGTACAGGTGAGGTACTGAGCTATCTTCTCGCCCTTTGCCTGGGATCTCTTGTGCAGCTCCTCCATCAGATCTTGGTGGTCCCAGTGACCCATGTACTGGTCCCTAAAGGCCTGCTCAAACGCTCGCCAGCTAAACAAGTTTCGCCGATGGGTTCGATACCACGACCTGGCCCGGTCAGTCAAAATACTGGGCACCGCGGCAAGGATTTCCTCGTCGTTCAGTTTGAGGAGATTCATGCAGTTCTTGATGGATGCCAAGAATTCTCCCGTCTTTTCCCTCTTGGAGTGTGGGTTCCTATCGAACGAAATTTCCCAACTCGTCAGGGTCTCCATCACCTGCACCGTCTTATCCGACCGGCCCTGATTTCTTGCAGACCTGGATGGATGGCCCCTCGAGCTAGCCTGCGTGCTGGAAGCCTAGGGCTCCCATGCGTCACTGCTCGAGGTGCCTGAGTACCATCGAGATTGCGAGCCTGGAGAAGGGCGTGAGTGCCCTTTAGGCGCCGTTGGGGTGGAAGCAACATCTTCCAAGACCCCCACCGGTGCCCGCTGGGACGGATTCCCGTCTCCTTGTGGCTGCGACTCTGGTCCGCGAGTTCGCACCTTGTCCCGACGACCCCGATGCGTGTGAGGGGTTTCCGACACGGGTTGTTCTTCTGATGGAACTCGGAGATTGGATAGTCTCTCGCGGTGCCAATGAATGTCCTCGGCCTGAGGGTTCTTCATCGGGCCAGCTACCCTACAACGATCCCCATCTGACTCGGATTCCCTAAGGTCGCGGATCATCGCCGTGGTTCCCGCTCGCTTCGCACCAAGAATGGGATTCTCCAAGCTCGAAACAATCGAGAGCATCCCCGAGGACAACAAATCCGCAGCCGGTGTGCCATGCATTACCGCCTGTATCAAGGCTACGAGCCATGGGTGTTGGCATACGTTTTGATACGCCCTAGCCGCTGTGACCGCGTTGAGGTCTCCGGGAGAGAGGGCAAACGTAGCCGCAGCTATGGGCCCGGTATTCGCTATTGTAGTCGTTGCTGTAGAGGTGGTCGTAGCCATCGTCACCTCGGTAGCCGACTGAGTAGGTCTCGTCGTCGTGGCGACAACCGTGTCAACGCCGTGTTCGATTGTGTGATCATAGTCGAACTTGAGGGGACCGCCGGACCATTTGCTTGATCCCGATGCCCTGACTCCGTGTTGCTCAGTCGATCGTTGTCATCGCTGTTCGCTGACGTGTTACCCGATATGGACAGGTTTTCCCTCGACGCGAGCAATTCCAGAGTGGCTGGGGACAGTGGAGGTTCGTCTTGGGGGCGGAAATCGATCGCAAAATCCCACGGTACCTGTGCATTCGGGCTGATGAGTAGTTTATCTGAAGGAATCAGTCGATTCCCCACCTGCGTTTGGGTACCCTCCACGCTCAAGCCCTCTTAATCCATACGTTCCAACACTTCAAATACGGCGTGTTGTAAACCACCGCCGCGATCGCCTCGTATCACGGATACCTTGCTATAATCTCCAATATCTCACGGCTAATATAGAAATTGGGTGGATTTTTGCCCTGACTGCTTCCCTGTTGATCTGCCATTTTTACTACTACCGCAATGAATCTTCACTCTTTCTTATCCAGTACTCCTCTCTAATCCAACGTGATCGAGTTCTTAGTCTCGAGGACGTGGGATCTGTGCTCAGCCAACGTGGTCAAGTATTTACTCTGATCAACGTGGCCCAGCAATACTATTCTTGCACCAGACCCTGTAGGAAAAGTAGGTATTGGAAATTCAAACAAAGGAATAGGATTAAGGGATGTCGTCAAATACTGGGTACGCTGGATTCCCCCTCCCAATTCTTCCCGCGTGGTAGTCCTCCCCCTAGGGTCGGGAGGGAGCAATGCAGTGGGACCGGGTATTCCCAACGGACGTTCCATATCTCTACTCACCAACGCTCGGTTCAGAATCAACAAAATACGACTTGAAACGTTACGCCGCGTTGTTCCCCCTCGGAAAACCACAAAAGCGTTCGAAGATCGAAACCGGAAAATTCCTACCTCAACGACCCGAGAAGACCCTGCGGCACTCCTTGTAATACCAAGCGGCTTGGACCTGACTCGATCCCCCTCCTAACGGGGAAAAATCTGAAAAACTTTCCGGAACTCCTTCGAAATTTCCAATTCGAATTTTCACTAACTAGGATGGGGGTACGAATTCCGGAGTAGTACCAACTGAGTGTGCAGAACGGTTTCTACAAGGTGCAATACCAGAAGTCACGAGAACTTTTCAGAAAATTTTCCGAGAATCTCGAATTGGAATTTTTTGACTTGGGTTCGAACGGGACAAAGTCCACAAAACAGGCTAGTTCGGTGCTCATGTGAGACGAGAGCGTCGTCCGTTGAGGCTGATGGCAAATTCTCTGAACTGCGAGTCATCGATCCAGCAAATTGAAGAGCTAAAAGCGACCGCATTTGAAGTCGCATAACGTGGGCCCAATCATAATGTAACCACTCATGATTCATCTAAAATAAATGGGAACCAGGAGGGCTAATGCTCAATCGGTTCTCAACTGATGCTGAGGAGATCCCGCATGGATATCGCAGGAGGGTCGTGCGAATAGCTGCTGAGTATCCTGCGAGTGATGGTCAGGTTCACGGAGGATTCTTGCTATGATTCGAAGCTGCTACTAGCTCTGATGTAGCATCGAGTTTCTTATAAGATGAATTTGGGAACGGAAGAGTAAGGAGGATGAGGGTACGTTCGGAGAATGGCAATTCCACGGAACGGACTACATTATCGCTCACGTGCGTGCTACACTTTGAGCGTCGCCGCACAGCAGCGACTATTCACTCTTGCAGGTTTTTGCAGCGGAGGCAGTATCATTTTTGCACGCGTCGATGTCAAGCCCACTCCATCAGGGAATAACTAACCTGGATAATGCATGGCACACGACAAAGCAGATTTCCATTTCAGGTCTTTTCATTTTAAGATATCCTCTTTGTTTCCTACAATGCTAAACAGCGTGCAATACCAGACACATCAACTCGCGCCAACTTACCCCGACCGAACCAGTCACCTCCTCGTCAGTCTATGCTGGAGGACGTCTTTTTTTCCGAGATCGCTGCGCACGTCTCCTCTTCGAGTTAGACGCTGCTCGAAGCCGGCCAATTCCGGCTGTTCACTAGTATTCTTCTCTGCGTCCCCATGGCGAAGCTTTCCTGCGTGGCATAGATGCGTTGCAGGCGGACACAATCAGGCCTGTCACGGCGGCAACCACCTGATCAGGGCTCGAGCCACCTGTCAAGATATCGGGTGACAGGTGGATTGCTTCGAGGAAATTTTCTTCGGCGAGCTTCTTGACGTGCCAACCGACTGGTGGTTGTAGGCGAAAACTCTTGTGACTTCCGTCAACTCGGAAAAAGATATGACGGTGGTCGCGAAGCGTCTCTGTGTCGACGATTCTCCATCCAGAAACGCGCCCCATCAGCACAGGGCTGACAAAGGTCAGGTCAAGGACGGACGAAGAGCCCCCCCGGTGGAAGGTTTCTTGCCCCGCTTCGTTGACCAGGACTAGGCCCAGGGTGGCCATGAGATCGCTCGAGGCTGTCTCCCTTGCATCTCGTGGTCCGCCGCTCTAGGATGGTGACTTCGAATTGAAATCCCCAGCCACCACCACTGGTTCTCTGCTACGCCTCACGCTCTCCTCCGAGGCGTCGAGTTCCCGGACGAACTTTTCCATGGAGTCGCTTGGGGAGTAATAGCAACTGTATACCGCAACATTACAGACTACCTCCTTTGCATAGCCGGGGCCGGCCTTTGACGCAGCAATCTCTGGTATACCTCGATGCAGGATCTCAACGAATGCGGTTCCATTCGTGTCTCGCGTAGCTCCATCGAAGTTTGACATGACGCTCGGCTCCGGAATCAGCAGTATCCCGGCCCTTCTTCTCCTAGCTTCCACTTTTAGGAGGTCGTATGCTGGTGCACTCCTCCTCAAGCTAGCCCCGAGGAAATGAGCCATCGCCTCTCCTGCTCTTGCCACGCGACGCCTTCTCCTTCCCTACGGCACGTTGGTATGCCGTGCAGCTGGCAACTCCAGAGACGTGATCGCTTTTGGCGCCAAGTTTCTGGCACTGCACGCACCTTGGAAGTCTGAGACACGCCACAGCTGAGTGTCCTTCTTCCCCGCACTTGAAGCAGGACTTGGTCTTATTTGATTCTTTGCAATCAACCGCAATGTGCCCGTATCCCAGACAGTTGTAGGATCTGGCGATTGTGCTCCTTTCTCGGACCTTAGCGTTGACCCACCCGATGCGGATCTCACCTTCCCTAAGTATGACCTGCGCAGCTGCTGTCGACAGGTCACGACTGCCAGCTGTGTGCCCTTGAACGCGGCCCTCAGAGCTTTGACCGACACCTCCTCTTCCGGGGCGATGTCCTTGAGGGCCGCCTTGAAGGCTTCAGTGACCTCTTTCTTGGTTGTGTCCACGTCAATGTCACGGACATCGAGGGTGAGGGTCTGTTGGAGAGCTCGCACCATGACCTCCTCTCCCAGCGCTGCCGCAATAGCAGCTTCGATTTACCTCAGCTCTGCTCCCTTCTGTAGCTCGATCAGTACTTCCCCTGTCTTGGTTCGCCGTATCTTACTGATTTTCGTACCCACTTTGACCTTGTCGACTCGCTCCTTGAATCGCTCCACGGCATCCGCGAACGTAATAGGCTCGCTTTTCTGTTTGACAAGAACTGCGTTTGGCCGGGCCCTTTCGCTACGCCTTGGTTTTGGAGGGGTTTTCTCTGTATTCTTCACCCTTCCTCTCTCCCGCTACATCTGCCACCTTTCTCCATCGTCCTCCAGCTGGCTGACTCCGTTCGTGATAGAGCTGGGCGTGGGCGGCAGGTTTTGGAAGACTGACTTCCTGTCTCCTTCAGGCCCAGCGATTCTGATCCCCGGGGCTTTCCTTGTCTTCTCCTCTTGAGCTGATGTACCTGGCGGCAAACTCGCCTTCCGCTCGCCTGCAACAAAGCCCCCTTGGCTCTCTGGAGCGGTCGATTATTGGGGCTGTTTCCGCATCGTTTCAATCGAGCTCTTGAGCATCGGCCCAAACCTCAGTTTTTGGTCCTGCACCGAATCACGCAGGCTCTGCAGACGCCCAAGCTCTAGGATCGCGTCCGCAAGGTTGTTCTCAATGGCTTTGTGGACGTTGTGAGCCGGGGCTGCGTTTTTGTTTGCATCCTCTAGATGGTTCGCTAACCGACCTAGGATGGCTGCTTCTTCTGCATCCATCGCGTTGATCCGTTCTCACTCCGCGAGGACTACTACGGCACCATCATTGCTCTCTTGCTAATTGCCAGCATCTCTCTCCGATGAGCCGGAGATTCCGGCTACGTCTTCGGCTCTACTACAGCCCTCCTCCTTTTCGACATCTTCCATGTCCACCTCTATTGATTCTTGTGATAAAGTGTCCATTTTGTTCCCACGAGCAGCTAGGGGAATAAGGTCCACCGCATGCCACGGTAAGGCTGATTACTCGGGGAGGGCGCCTGGTATCCTAGAGAGTCGTTTACGGCACCTCCATACCCCCAGGTGCCAAGGAAGCCGATCTATAGGGCACGTCCTCCCACCCTTCGGCTTAGGGGATTTGTGAAGTGTGTGTGTATGTGTAGTGAATGTAGGCCTCGCTTCCACCCCTCCCAAGCGCTGTCCGCCGCCCCGCCCCGACGGCGCCGTGGCTGCAGTTCCTCGTTCGGCCGGTCGCTGTCTCCATTGAGTTATCTCATGTAACCCCCTGGAGGCAGCCCGTATGACCACTCAGTGAGAGAATTCCCTTAGTTGATTCAGGCCCTTATTGTACCCTTCGGTTGTGGCTCGACGCTCTTGAGCGGTAGAAGTACCCTGACGACCGCCAGCCCAAGCGAGAGGTGGGAGTTCGGCTTTTGTGTCAGTGTAGTGCTTTGGGTGTGGTGTAGTCTCCTTGTCTGCAATTGCTTGTTCTGCAATAGACCAAGATTCTGGTGCCCCACTATCCGCAACCTGTGGACGCATCCGGTAACAAGGAGGATGCTCGACCATCAGCAAAAGGAACCGGGGAGCCGGGTCCCTAACCTCAAGGTCCTCGGACCCGTTCCCTCGTTCTCTCTTCTGACTACTTTGCTCGACCTGTGAGACTTGGCGCATGCATCTCTCAACTCCCCCCCCCTCTCCTCAGTGTCTCCCGTGCTCCATCCGCGAGCTGCAGGATTGCAAATTTCCTTTTTCCCTTCATTCTTGTGCTTAACAGGTGAGCCGCGGTAAATGCCATTCCCCGTGTCCTCCCGTGTCACCCGTGCTCGATCTGTGAGCTACGGGGTTTGCGGGTTCCCGTTCCCTCCCGTGCTTCCGGTGCTCAACCCGCGAGTCGCGCTGGATGCCGTTTTCCGTTTCCTCCTATCTTAGGCTAAGGATTTTGTGTGGGGAAATACAGAATATTGCTATGATGGGGCGACAGAATACAGTCGATTGGATTCCAATGATCTCATTTCCCTGTGACCTCCCACAATCTTGAGGTCCCCTAAAAACTCAGTCAAGATCACGACAGATGGTCGGGACAAGCGTCGTGACAAATTTTCATGTCATCACATAAGTCCAATAACGTGATCACAAGTATGACAAAAACTTGTGGTCACATTCTCGCGAACGATGTCTCGCAGTCGGAAAAACAGATTTTAGAATCATGTATGATACCTCACTATAGTCCTTCAGCAGGAGTGCGCAGAATACTGGGGTATTTTACACCCTTCCTTAGTGTACTAGGGGAGGGTGCGAGAAAAATCTCCGCTGCGAAGTGCCACGCTGGGAAATACTGTCAGTGTTTCGTATAAATGGATGTTGCCATGTAATACCTGTAGCTGCTCTTGCCGAGTATCAATCAACCAACATTTTGTTCTTGAGATAACCTCACAAAAGTTGGTACTCGCGATATTGTCTGAACAAGATCAAAAATTTCGATCTGGTTGAGAAGTGCTAAGTTCTCGGTTGATATTCAAGTGATGTACCATAAGACTCGTCACGTGATTTCCAACGTGAGAACTTCTGTGATCCTCGTTGAGTTCTTATCTTTACGTCTCGGCACCTGCTCTTTTGAGCTCCGTCTAGACGGCACCCGTGTGCGTGGGGTTGAGATACGCTCAACCAACGCATTAGCAACTGCCATTTACCGATTTTACCTCGGTGAGGGAGACCTACAGTTCAAGGTGGGTTCCGAACCACCGAGACCGCCGTGAATAGCACATGACAAGAAATTTCAGAGGTGTCGGCCGGAATTCGAGTCCTGGCCTTTCGCGTGGGAGGCAAGGACCTCATCCACTAGGCCACGGCGGCCTCTGCATGTGATGATGATATCAAAAAATCCACGTGATATATCATATGATTGTTTCCACTGGGGACGTTGTTGTCCAATTGTATTCCACGGACGCTTGTTCCGCCACCTTGCCAATGCCTCAAGAGGATCATATCAGATCTTCGAAAATGGATAGTATCAGTCTATCCCACCGGAAATCCCATGGAAACGGGGGAATGCCTGTTAATGGAGTTGCACTGTACAGCCATTGTCCAGGTAACTTTGTAAGATCAAGTTTGTTTCCATTCGAGGGAACTTCCAAAGCTCCAATTGTACTTCAAAAATTATTCGAAAAACTGTGTCAAAACGGCATCTTGGTACTGACGTCAAGATGTGAAGAATCCCGTCGGCAAATTTACTGATATCTTCAGCTCACTTCTTTGCTCTTCTGGGGCACTCTGGATGGTCATCACTCTTTCCATCATGTCAACCTCCCTCAATCGAAGAAGATGATATATGTAAAATCCCTCTTGATGAATGTCACGTGGAAGAGTCGCGATGCGCTCCGGCGCGCACCTCTTCCCCATGCCATGACGTTGCAGCCGCGATGACTACGTAAGCCGCGCAACCCTTGCGGGCAGATTGTCGGCCGTCGCAGGTGCACCGTCAGCGTTTCTAATGGAGCTTCGCTCGTCCCCACTGCGCTTCCGGCCCGCCGCGAGCCACCGTCGTCGACGGTGACTCGCGTCGCGGACAGACCATTCTGACCATCCATTCCATCAACACCTCTCTCTTGACTCTCTGATTAACTCATTAAAGTCACTCTTTCTCTTGGTACTCGTGTTCCTTCTGAAGATCAGATCCCCCCTGTCCACGTAACAGATGACAGAAAACATCGCCCACCTTTTTGGAATGAGTGATGGCTCGTGATATTCTCGCACTAAGATAGCCAGTTATCATCCCCAGCGATTGATATTAAATCCAGATTACTTCTCGTTTCTCTTTGGTGAAGTGCTAGCATGTTATAATCTCATGAATCTCCACAGGGCGATTGGGATGACTGGGAATTTGAAGAAATTTCACTGGTTCGTGGCAGTCAAGGTTTAGGATTCAGTATCGCTGGCGGGGACGAAGATCCTGACCGTGGGTATGTACGATGTATCTACGTCACGAGAGTGATGCCGAATGGCGCGGCTGCACTGGATCATCGACTCCGTATAGATGATATCATAGAGCAGGTGGATGATTGCTCCCTTATCAAAAAAACCCATGCTGATGCAGTCAGTATCCTGAAGGAGACTGGAACAGTTGTTAAGTTGGTAAGTAATCACTGACCTTTTGACACTAGTTGAGGGTCAAGTTGTGCGTGAATCAACTTCAAATCCGACTCGATAGCATCCGAAAGATTCCGGCGGGATATTGAATTTCATGATGACTCTGGAGTTTTAATCGATTATTTTGATGAAAATTGCGAAATTCTGGAACTTGACATAATACACTGGAAACAAACGAGAGTGTGTTTACATGCTGATGTCACAAGGTCACGTAGACATGCTCAGCCGTAGGAAACACACATTCATTTGTTAATGTAGCGCATGTCTCAGCATTTTTACAGGATGAGTGATCGCTGAAACCTCGTGCGTGCAAACCCTCTGTTCCTGTGTGTGTGTGCGCGCACGCACGGGCGCGCATTCGTACGTATGTGTATGTACGTGTGTATGGATGTATGAGTGAGGGTATGTGTGTGGAGTGGGTGTATGTGTGTAAGGATCTCGATGCATGAGTGAGATTCAGATTGAGATTGATTAGTGATCTATTGTGAATGGGGGTTCGGCCCCATTTGCCCCCAGAAAGAGTCCAGTGTGTGACACATCGGGAGTATCGAAAAGACTGTATAATTATATGAAATGGTGCATAGTGCTGAAAGTACAATGTAGTCTCTCGAGGGATTACATATGAGGATAAGGAGCAATTATTCGATCAAAGAGATGGCAAACAGGAGTTCTTGATTATGAGGGTGATCTCATACTTGCGAAAAATATGAATGAATAGGAACAAACAGTCCGTTGTCGTCAAGAGCTCTCAACATCCAAGCGGGTTGAGGTCAAGGTCGAAGGAAAAGACGTAGAAAGCATGCGCAAAGATGAGTGGAATGATCACTAGACCTCCGCGGGGAGCGCGCTGGAACCAATCCGTACGATTACGAGATAGTAGGTGGTCTAAGAATGCTCTCCTCGAGGATCCAAGACTCATGTCGAAATCAAGTGGAGGAAGATTATTGAGGAGGCGACGAGCGCAGATATCGAAGGGCTGGTTCAGCGCTTCCGTTCGAGGAACGCGACCCGTGAGTCGTTTCTCGTTTCTCCCATCCGATTGGCGCAGGCCAAAAATCTCGGCTGTGAGGGAGAATTTTGACCTAAGAGAGATGGGGGCCCGAATTCCATGATTGATAATGCTAGAGATCCAAGGAGATCATCTTTCCTGCTTTGTAACCGAGGGATTATGGGGACTCAGGATCAGGATTCGTCAGAATCAAATTGAACGGATAGCGTTACGATAAAGAGATATATTCAAAAGAAATTGTATTGAAAATAAATATAAATTGTGTTCTGAACAATCTCGGTGGCGGTGAGCCCGATTACTGATACACAGGTATTTTACAATGCACTGCGGTAACCCTTGAAGAACCAGTGTGTACAAATCATTATCGCAATCACTCAAACGAAGTATTTAAACGAACGGCCTTGTTCACTACGAGTGCTCCTCGTAGTGGACAAGTCAGTAACCTACTAGCGGATACATTGATGAGAGCTCTCAATCAATGTTCTCACTCCAGTCGTGCAACGCGGACGGGTTACGCAGGCGAATCATCGGCTCATCCTCATCCTGGTGGCTCCCAGGGTGAGGGAAATCGGCGCGGTCGGTCTCCGGAGCTCTCGGGTACCGATGTACGGCTCTGGAGCTCCCAGAAAGTACCGTTCTCTCGGCCTAGAGCTCCTAGGGCGGAGAAAAATCAAAAGAGCTAGTGCTTGGTGCTCCCAAGGCTAGCTGGTGAGTGAGGCTCGAGCTCCGAGTCGATTAACTGTGGGGCCGCCGAGCGGCCCTTGTCTTTCCTCAAGGTGTGCGCCTTGCCTGTAGACGTGTGTCCCTCTGGCGGACAATTACTCAAACCTCTGGCCGGTTTGGCGCCTTAGTGTAGGTGTACACCCTGCGCGAGCGCACCGGCATTTAACGGGTTGCCTAGGTGCAGGGGTGCTCGTCGCAGCTTATAGAGGAGATCCATTTTAGACTTATCAAGAAGGGAAATGCCACAAGTGCTCTGATTCCTTGCCGTAGACAAATCTCACGAGAGAGAAAGAAAGAGAGACAGAGAGAGAGAGAGAGAGAGAGAGAGAGAGGGGGAGAGAGAGAGAGAGACAGATAGATGGATACGCCTTTATTTGTCTACGACAAAATTTGAATACAGTTACAATTACGTTCCAACATACAAAAGCAATTGATTGCACATACAATTGATCATATGAATAATCATCCAGGTCAATACAAATACTCTGCATATAAAATTATCACAGCCAATAAATTCTTATTTGGTCAAGGCATCATCTAGACTCTTTTAAAAATC
>JAPYYZ010002665.1:0-12692 GCA_030522705.1 Eretmocerus eremicus | reverse complement strand
TGGTGTGGTTTCTGGCACGATTTCGGGGCAAAGTGCCGCACCGCCGTACAGGTTAGGAAGCGTCGGAGCATGCGAGATAGCGGACCGAGGGCGAAGCCCTAGGTCTGATACGCATGCGCTGACGCTTCCCGGCCTGGACGGCAATGCGGCACTTTTCGCCCCGAAATCAGGGCCGAAACCACACGCTTTCGATGCTGGTATGCCGAAAAATAACTTTTTGAATTTTTCTAGTATAAAATTTTCCAATATTGAATCAAACTGTTTGCACACCTTATGAGAAATCGGATTCAAAATACAGGTATTAGCTACAAATAAGGCGAAGAGTGTCATATCTTTGGATCATGCCTTCAGCCAAATTTGGGCATATGACTTCCGTACAAAACCCGGATTGGAAAACACAAAATTCTTCGGATTATAGCTCAAACAATTGACATCAGTGAAATTATTATCCACGTCATTTCTCAAGAAGTAGCCCATACAAGTCATGCTCATCTTTCAAGTTTTTGGCAAAAAGACTGAATAAGTAAGATCACAACGTTTGATGTAAAACTAGATGAAGAACTCTCTATTTTGAATCTCGGATTATTCTGAGAATATTCTGGACAGGTGTGACAAAGTATACAAGACATGGACACCAGATCCTTTTTCTTCTATCACATGAACTCATCGGTTGATCATGTGTCGAGATGCATTATTTCGAACCTAGACTTGGTGAGCAGTAACACTGTTCCCATCGGAATTTAATGAATGACTCAAGGAACACGCGACGATAATTTTTTCTAGAGTTATTTGCAGAAGAATACGTAACAAATTCTTCATTTCTCGATTGCGGACTAATGTACATTATTTTACGGTATGTAGAGTAGTCTTTAGTTGTAGTTCTTATTCTAGTGAGCTCAAATCTTTCTTAGTTATTTGAGAATCTCTCATGATTATATTTGACTCATCGCCGTTATACTTTCGTTCTGATCTTGAATTGGTTTTTATCTATAATTTCTAAAGAAGTGACCTTCAATATTGTATGTTATTTTTTAATAACACTATCACCTTATAGAGCGAAGAAGTTGGAGCAAATACTCTGATGATGTTAGATCACCAAGGGGGTAAGAGAAATAATCAATAGCAAAAATTAAAATAACATTGGATTGTTTACTAATTGAATAACGATCCATCAACATTCTAAGATTAACAAAACGAAATACAACGAGAAATTTTCAGCTTTGCAACTAACACAAATTAACCATATTGTATCTAACCATTACCCTCATTAAAGTTATTTTGTTCGATGTGAGTCGCAATCGAAGCTGTTGTTAGTAAACATAAATTTGTAAAGATGAAAAATTATCAACTCATCCTTCTGAAACTTGAGGAAGTTTTTTATTCTACAGGTATTACTAAAGAAGCACTAGAGACCATTCAGTCCGTATATATCGTACATCGTCTCTCGATCATTTGCAAGTGATGAGAGTAAATCGATGATCTACACAAAAAATCTTCGGAAAAATCAATATTCCGCTAAAAAATTCCACTAACTTCGCTCTATAGACTTCTGGAGTAGACTGATGATTTTTTTTGCAATCAATTGAATTTACGTCTCACTTATGTTTTGCATTCGTTATTAGAATTGCTGCTGCTATCGCTGACGCTTTCCCTAAATGAGAGCTTTCAGAGCTTCATTGCGCAGTAGTCGGCGTATCATACTTCTTGACATATCAGAACACATCCATACACTCTATTGAAATCCACCAGCCGTAACTAATATGCTGTACAGGCATGATAGTGAAGATTTTTCAGCTTTCGTTACACATCTCCATCTCAAAACATGTCGTTGACATGGAAGAATCATCTAGTGATGTTGATGGGTTTTTTATTGCAATCTATCGCAGCATATTGTCTACCATCATCATTGGTAATTCTCGATGCCCTTTGCCCTTGTTTGAGGCAGTAGTTGTCGACGTTAAGAGCGAATTTCGAGTGCGAATAGTCTCCCATATCATAGTGCTAGGAAATAGTTACAATGTAAGAGGCGCTTATTTCACTCTAGCTTTCTGTGACCATAAAGATGTATTGACAGATATTAATGACAATATATCACGTTATTTTATAATACTAAGTATTATAAGCGCATCCACAAAGCTTAATATTTAAGTCCCTTAGTTAGTAAATTTAGCTTTCCCGCAAGCAAAGCCGAAGCAACGGAACGAATAATGATAGAAGGTAGAAGGCTTAAACAACTAATTGGACGCGTTTTGCTGCATACATATTTGATTTTCTCGTTCCGTGATTACTGAGAACTCTCTTGTTCTCGGTAGTCATCTCTAAAATATGCATCATCGACTGCTAATCTCCCAGTGATATTAATAATATAATGGATCATTTTATCGTGACAACCACGATGAACAAAACTTTGCTCATAACGAAAATTCTTGATTTGAGAAAAAATTCACAAATAACCATATTCTTATTGATCTAGAGGATTCTATCAAATGTATCACTCGAAAAATTCATCATATCACCTCTTTGAGGTTGTAAAATCTTCCCTAGATTGGAAACTATTTGAGTCTAATCATTGTCAGTGACAAGACCACGTGTCTTAGAATCTTAGAACATTACAGTTGTGGAGCGGAAATCGAAGGATTGAGATGTTGAGCCATCCGCTAAGATTGTGTCGCACTGTCTTTTTGGAGTCGATGAGAATAACTAGCAGTTGCACTTGAAAGATGAGGTTAATCTCTCTGATTGGTCGGTTGTACCTGTTTAGAGCCACGAGGTCGGGATGAAAACCCTCGTTATGCTGGACGAGCAAGGCGGTAAGCCAATCTATCTAGACTCTTGAATTCTACATGACCGATGACTCAGCAATAAATGATATATTCCACACCATGAAAAATACACTCAAATCATGAACAAAGTATATTTTTGGACGCTTTCGTTCAGATCCAAACAAGACCAGTTTGAGGAATATATTTTCCAATCACAACGAGAAAGTTCCAACAAGAATTTCATCATACTTTGTATATATGAAAAACTATAAAAAAGACTGCCAAGAACAAAAATAAATTGCATAAACCTTTTGCAAACTTCAATAAAAATTTCCTTCCACTGATGTCAAATTCTCTTAGTGATCCTGGGTAGCTTAGAATAGTCACATCATTTTTCTCTAACAAATTTTGAAAGTTGTGAGTTGTGAAATATTTGAAAAGTAGATTGCTATCAACGCAGCAGACCACAATTTATGTGATTTAGAAATCAATTCTTGCTGTCATTAGTAGAATCATTTTATCTTCGCATTATCCATTCAAATACCTATAAAGATAAATAAAACTCATGCAAAAGTTGAGAAGGAGAAGAACAAATTCATCAAAAACTCTAGCAAAGAAGTATCTAATTTATCTGACAGCGAATTTACAGCCAATGCATTTCAACGGTAATGGCGAGAACGATGGGATCAATGCTGTCCTCTGTTTCAGTATGAAACACATTCTTGAGAAATCATCTGCTAGGTGAAAATAATTTCTCCAGAAAATTACTTATTATCACTTATTAGGAGGGAGGGGAAAGTATTACAATCACTGAATTATTGCAAGGGATTTGAAAAAAATTACAAGTAAGAGAAACAGATGATTGTTAAACCAACCTTCTTTTCTCTAACAACATGTGGCAAAATTAGTTTTTAATCTTGTTAGGAAACAGACATTTCCAAGTAATTAATTGAAAGAAATATATTTTTCTAATTTATTGAGAAAACTAGATTTATTCAATGTACAGAATTTGATTTTGTCTTCTCAGCTCTTTTTTCAAATATTCCAAGAGAACCGAGCATATTTGAGTTACCACGATGATCATACCTGAGATTATGATTTTTCGAAGTATTAATCTTTTCTACAATCACGCAGCACTCGAATCCAGTCTTGATTAATTTCAAGAAGTTTTAATTTTATAGAAACTTATTCTTTCAGTCCATTTGAATTCTTAACATGCACCTAAAAACAATGCGAGAGCATGGAAATAAAAAGAAAGATGTGCTTTGAATTTTGTAGCCCGTAAATCATGTTCTTAACCCTATTTGATGAAATGAAAAACTGTTCATGATGCTCACTGACACCTTAACGACCAACGCTAAGATTTTATACTCATTTTTGCATCCCTTACCATCACCCAATTAATACTTATATCACTTCAATCCACCTTCTTTTATACTTTCATTTCCATCATTCATACCTACATACCTGGTGTTACATCCTATACTCGGAATAACCAACTTTGTTTCTGAAATTAATCTAAGGTTTGGCATGATGTTTTCAGGATGTGTGCGGAGGCTGAACTAAGTTATTGATATTTTAAGGGAATGTCAAAGCTCTACTTTGCCGACATAATACTTACACATATTCATGATAAATTCATTTAAAATAAAGGTATACAATAATTCGAAAATGATATTGGTGAAATGCACCTCTAAGCAGAATCTCGGAGTGATCCATGGTGGTTTCTTAACATGAGACTCAAGGTTACAGTTGTCCATTGACCAAAACACTGGAATAGTTCACCATGGGTCACTTTGGAATTTTGCGAAGTGATGTATTTCGCCATAACCGTCTGGAGTTACATCCTCGAAATATTGTATAGCTTTATTTTGAATGAATTTAGCATGAATGCCAGTAAAGTAGAACTTTGACAACAGAAGATTATCCCGATTAGATTTATAAATAGAACGTCAGAATGAAAGTCCATAAAATTTTTCATCCGCGTTACATTTCACGACCCATCGCCAGCCAGTAATTATTTGAATGTTCCAGTGCGCTTTGTAGCATGAATATCTTCCATCAATCACCATATCAAATCACTGGCATTTGTTGAAAATATTTTGACGCCTCGTAATTAGTGATTGTTCCGTCATGTGTTTTTTTTTCAATTGAGGCAGTTTTTAGCAGTTTTGAAAGTGATGAAATATCTCAAAACAAACAGGAGGTATCAATAAAGCGAAGAAGTAGCTCAGTTATTACTTTCGGAAGCCAATGCTTGAAGTATCTTTTGCTCGATTTGTTTAGATAACTGAAATGCTTTTGTAGAGAAAACGATGTGGTAAATTATAATGTTTTCAAATACATAGCAATACCACTCTTTCGAAGTATACTCATGCTGTGCTATAAATTTTTGACCGCTCTAGCTTGAGCATCCACATTTCATGAGTGTTTTGATGTCATCTTGCCTTTACAGTCTGGCATTTTTTGTACAATCACTGATTCTTCATCGTTGAGTGATGCTCACTACGATATTTTTTTTCAATTAAATGTACGATCAGCCTCTGCACACGAACGCCGTGACTCTGTTACTGACATAGGAGTCCAAAATAGTTGACGTTCACTGTCAGTAGATTTTTTAATGAATGAAAATGGTCGAGGTAAATTTTGCGATTATAAAACATGGATTTCCAAGATTTGATGCATAACTCATTTATGTTGGATCTCTGTTCCCTCGACACCAAGTACAAGCAATTTCGATATAAAGACAGGATCCACGACCAACATTTGCACATATACATGCGGCAAACATCTCTTCGCTTAGCAAAGAAATATTCTGCGATAATTCTCTGTACGTCACTGACATTTCGATCATTTTTATGTAATATTTTCTCTTACATACGTCATCTTTCAATTTTTGGACTCCCAGGTCAGATCGAGTTGCACATTTTTTAATTCCCGAAATATTTGCAATTGAAAAAAAAAAACAATAGTTGCAGGTAGACAGTAGCAAAAAATTATTTGAACTAATTATTGAACCATGAACTCATTGTGTAATGGTATGAACAGAGCAACTTGACCGCATCGAGGAGGGTATGGACCAGATCAATGCTGACATGCGTGAGGCTGAAAAAAATCTGACGGGGATGGAGAAATGCTGCGGCCTGTGCGTTCTTCCTTGCAACAAGTACGTCGATTAATTCATATCATTGCCCAATTCCCCCTCTTTGATCATATTATTCACGTACTTGGTTTTGTTTCTGGTTCGGTGTAACTTTGATATTGAATTCACAAACAGGATGCTAATCTTGCGGGTTGCGGACCTGTCCAGAATCTTTGATGCGCAGACCTGGTGTTTTTCTTGTCAGTCATTCAATGGCACGTCAAAAGAGTTTGGCTAAACGAAACTCACCGTATACCTGCTGGGTTTCTTCGGCCTTTTTCCATTCTTAAAATAATTTTGTCAAAAGTGCAACATTTGATTTTGGACAAATTCCATAGGCAGATGGTTGGAATACGTTACGGGGCGTGAATGATAGCTGCAGGAGGAGTTGAGAAACATTGATTGTCGACGTCTGAGAGCGTAGTTGTCGCAATTTCACGAGTTACAAAAGCGATTTACAGGGTTTTCAGGAAAATGGACAATATTCTTCATCCACGTAAAATAGCCATAACTCGAATTCAAATGATGGAAATGGGACGTCACCTAGCTCGGAATACGTATCTTACTAGAAGAATGTCATAGGCTTCCGCATCACGGATTTTGCGGAAACTTCATGAATAGTCTGTTTTTGGCGCAGAAGGATGGAATTCAGAGCCACGGAGTTTATTGCTCACTGGTTTTCTAGGTGTAGCCCAGAAAAAACCGCGGATACCAAGGCTCGATTCGCTGATAACGAGGAAAGGGTGTCAATTCAAAACTCGCGGGTAAGACAAACAGCGAATAACGAAAGTCGCGGGTATCGAGGATTGTCTGTACTTAACTCTCCAATATTCATCGTCAATTTAATGTTTGAATACACATTTGAGATCGCCTCGGCAGGATCTCCCTGGGTCATCTCGTTGCGAATAAGGGGTGTCTTTGGCCTTCCAGATTTGGTCCCAACAACTCTCGCCGGCTAGGGGGAAAATTTTGAGAATAAAACCCAATACTAATACTCTCGTGTATTCGTTTTGATGACGATGTTGATGAGACGCCCGTGTGCGCGCGGCGCTTGGCTTGTTGTTATCGCAGGAGCTCGAGCTTCAAGGAGGACGAGGGCACGTGGAAGGGCAACGACGACGGCAAGGTGGTCAACAACCAGCCGCAGCGGGTGATGATGGACGACCGCAACGGCATGGGCATACCCAGCGGCTACATCGGCAAGATAACGAACGACGCGCGCGAAAACGAGATGGAAGATAACATGGGCCAGGTCAACACGATGATCGGCAATCTCAGGAACATGGCCATTGACATGGGCAGCGAGCTCGAGAATCAGAATCGCCAAATTGAAAGGATTAATCGCAAGGTCAGGCCGCGTATCTCGTTTCTCGATGTTCTTTGCTCATGTTGTATGTGTCCCGGCGCTGCTGCCGCCGCCGCCGCCGCCGCTGCTGTTGTTGTGGTTGTTGTTGTTGTTGTTGTGGTTGCTCGCTGGTTGCTCACCGCGATGACGACTACCACCACCACTAACAAGTCTAGACAAATTATACGAGCTGTTCTCGGGACAAAATATATACCACATGTCACACACTCACGCACGATCCATCGAGGGCTGGAGGCTCGATGCTCATTGCGATTGTTCTCACGACTCGCGATGGGCAAAGCCTTGGAGCCTCTTGCCATTCGATGGAGCTATACGTCGTTTGTCTTGCGTATCTATACATACCGTTGAGACACACGTTGGTACCATGTGACATGGACTTTGTATCAAGTGTGCGATACTGTACTGAATTTTCCACCCTTCCCCTTGTACAACCTACTTTAACCGACGAGCTATAAGAATGAAATCAAGGTTTGTGCAGTTTCAATGTTGTTACACCACTCTAGATATAGATACGACAGTTAGACTATAGAAATACGTTAGAAAATAGCTTAGATCACGTAGACAATGACAATTCATACACGTTTCTTTCCAAGTTACTCGATCAAGTAAGCTTCGAGACATTGTGAATTAAGGCCATGTAAAAGCTCTACGTTCCCAACATTCGTCATAAATTGATTTACAATAAAACAAAACAATATTTCGGAAAAGTAAAAACAATGCGAACTGCGTATTGGCAGAATACACCACTGTGTAAAATTTTGGAGTGATCAGCGGAAATTACTCACAAGAGCTTTCCGCGGATCACTCCAAAATTTCACACAGTGCTGGATTCTGCCGATACGCAAATTGGATTGTTTCTACTTTTTTGAAGATCAATTTATGATTACTGTCGGTAAAGTAGAGCTTCTTCTTCCCCTTAATTTATTCAGTAAAGTCTTGGTATCAAACTATGATTATGACGACAGTTATTGAAACATGCGAGTTGCGTGGTGCATTCTGTGAGACAATCTCCAACAAAATTTTTTCAAAATTTCTTTCATACAACCAATAAGATTTTTTATGCTCGTCAAATATTTGATCTGAGCAACTACGAAGGAAACGAGAGAAAAACCAGAAGAAAGGCAAGGTATTCTACTTCACCAGGAATATTCCTCGCCGAGGTGTCAGTTCGGGTCGATTGAATATTTTTTAGATGAAATCATTCTACTAAAAGTTTATATGCCTTTCTTTTGTTTGTGCAAAAAAATACATACTGATGAAACACTTGAATGGATCACCATTCCATGTTATTATACAAAACAAAGACAGGTATACTGCAAGTGTTTGCCGTTGCTGTGTTGACATTTGTGTTTGTGTTGTAATAAATACTCTTTTGACGAATATCTTGAAACAGGGTGAAATGTACATATTAGATATCCTGATCAGTCTCGACCAAGCGTACGACAACTCTCTTGATTTAAAATCACACGAATATTTTAACTGCCAACACGTAAACGTACATATTTGATGAATTTGATGACGGAACGAATGATTACTAACCAAAATGAGATGCATTCTCAAATTTACGAACATTTATCTCCAACTGTTATAGAAAGGGATTTGTAGGAAAATCATACTCCAAATTCCATCCTTTCAAGCAACAAAAGCGTATCTCCTATACCTATACACCATAGGAGTTGGGCTTTTGCTTCTTGAAAGGACTGAATTGTTGTGGGGATTTGTCGTAATTACGCGACAAACACACCAACAATTATCATGAATTTCATACGACCCATGGCCGAAATACCGGACCAAGCCGACAGTCACCACGGCTAAAAATTTTGTCAACCCATATGGGCCTTCGCAGTGCCACTGTTCTCATTGTCTCTGCATCGGAAGATTTCTTTCGAATATAATTACATTGCAATAACAATTACACTTCAATAAACATATCAACAATCTCACTGCAGACTTCAGTTTACACTCGCCCATCAGTTTCGGAACTAGAGTGTTGTAATTTACTTCCCAGTTGAGAGACTCTGACTTCATTTTACCTATACACCAGCTGAACTCGTGAATAAGTCTGAGACGAAAGGAACAAAAGGTGCAAACGAATACTTTTACACAGTAGGATTTCACAATACAATCAGTAGGAAGTGGTTACCGTATACCGAGCGATTGTTTAAGGCCCGAGTCGAATGAGGTGTCAGGATCAACCCAAGGTTCAACAGATAACTAGAATTTAGTCCAGTATGCTGAAGACTATTATGCAGAAATAAATTTTTAATTGGCTTTGAGATGAACAAGTTCGGAAAACAACATGAAAAAGTTAAATTCATGCACAGTTGATCAAAATAGAACGTTTGTGTAGAGTTTGTAAGACCGTTCTGCACTTCTGAGACCACAGTTAAAACTATTGCTCGGATGCGGGAAATCCCTCATACGAAGTGTGAATCGTATTTTATGCAATTTTGCAAGTCATCAAAAATTGCAAAATTGCATAGCCAAATAAGTAGTTTATGAATGTTAACCACGTTGATTTAGAGATAAGATATGTAAAATTATTACACGTAATTTTCATTTCATGATACATGACATTTGTGAACACGACCCAATATGTCAGCGAATCTGTCATAATCACAATAGGAAAACCATACTTATTGGTAGGAATTTCGAACTCGGTAAACTCTTGGCTCGGCCATACCATCTTTTTAATCTGAATTATCACGATATTGTCAGGTGGGACTATTCCGACCCTGCGCAAGAATCACTTCTTATATGTGAGCTATCTGATTTATTGGCACAAATCTTGAAGGACATACGCTTTGAAACCTCCTACGGTGTATTCAAGAGGTTTTGTCCGCCCATTAACGTACTTGTTCCAGGGTCATCATGATTCCGTGAGACTATAAAGAATTAAGGGATGTAATACCACTTTGAGACTTGGAACTATGACGTTTTGTCCCCTTTCTCCTTCTGCCTGATAGGAAAGATCTAGAAGTATTCATTTTGTGGACTGGCTGTACATAAAAATTTTTGAGGATTGAAAAACATTAGTCTGATGTGCGGCAGTATCACGAGTTGGCAGTGATCCAAAGAATTTTTGGTCTTTCATCAATGTCATCTTCGCCGTACCGATTACTCCGAATCATTCTAACCAATCTCCACTGAGGTCAGGCTAGACAATCGTTCTTACTTACGGAATATTCAAGGAATCGTTACGTGAGAAAGTGATAGCCATCAAAGCCAATAATTTTCACTTTTTTAATTCAATAAAAGGACTTTGGATGGTTTATAAAAATACTATATTTTGGAAGATGAAGGAAAACAGTTATACAAAAATTTGGACAATGGTGTTAGGGCCACTTCGTTGGAATTTCAAGTGAATTGGATAAAAAACATTAAAAACGATGGGTACTTGCACCCGCAGTCCCCTAATACCAAGGGGAACGCATTGAGAGGCTCTTTGAACAATTTTACAAGTTATAAATTTTGGAGTGGTCCCCAAAAAGTGCCTTTTCTCAGAAAACTTTGTCTGCAGTCTTTATGGAAGGTCATTAAAGATAATCAAGGCAAACTTGATTCTTCCAAAGGTCCAAAGTGGTGTTATTCTTCATGTGTAAGATCATGGCCTAATTCATTTTGAAAATTTATATTCTTCCCAATTGACAGAGGGAAGTGGCTCAAATTTTTGATCGATTTTAATGTCATAAGCTTGTACAGCGAATCTAGGCTACTTTGTCCTGTCTTGAGGTGCTCTGACCCAATTTTGTTTTTGTTTTCAACTCTTTACGCTATGCCGTATGTCCATCCTGACTCACACAGAAAATCTATGTTCTATCTACAGATTAAAAAGTCAGTAGTAATTGCAATATCCTAGCCTAGAATTGAATGTGGAACAAAATTGGGCTAAGGTAATTCTTTGATGGCCAAAGTAACCTTGGTTTACGGTAATTTGAAACGACAACTATTAAAAAACTTAGTAAATTCATTTCTATATACCATATCTCGTCCAATATTCTTTTCGATTTCGCTAGAGTTCTCGATTGGAATAGTACCCAAAACACAATATGATGATTGCCTGGTCTAATTAATTCTTCACCTCAAACAATCGATTTGAAAGAGCTTACATTATTGTGCAAACTGAATTATCAGTGCCTTGCATTTGTAAAAAAGTTAGCTGTTATTGTCAAGAACGCACCAATCAGGTTTCGCTTACTCTAAATGTATCCACCAAAGGTGTCTGTTGTAATATCCTGACTTTAAGTGACATTGTATAAGTTTAGTCTCTGAGAATCTTCCATTGGTTCGTAAAATTTAAATTCGATTCCACTCAGCCATGAAAGTACCTCATCTGTGCTGCTCTTCAATTCTCTGTACACAAATCACACGTTTTACATCCCAATGAGACGTATTGGGCTGCACAGGTGGAGTATTCCCAGAGCTGTGTAGTAATTGAAAAATACCATCGAGAAGATCCCAGAGACTGGGCTACACGAATGATCCAAGAAACATAGCGTAAAATCTCGCCGAGTGAACAGAAGCTTCTCAAAACGTAAAACACAAAAACGTGATATTGTATACAGAATACACAACAAATCTTTGCACACGAGCGTAAAATTACTAATCGAAAAATTCTGCTTATCTGTTTGCACAGGGCGAGTCGAACGAGACGAGGATACAGGTTGCGAACGAGCGGGCCCACCAGCTGCTCAAGTAAGCGGTCTCTCATCTCAGCGACTCGCATCATCGCATCATCGTCTACAGCTCGATCGATCGCACATCGTCGGGGGTATGTTGGTGCGGCAGATGTGCGAGGAGGGTCCGGCCCGCAAAAGCCATCCGGTGCTGCGGATCGTCGCCCTCGTGCAATTTTTATCTAAACTACGTCGAAGGCGGCCCTCGGCCACTGCTCAACATCAAATCTGTAGAACCGCTATGATTTCAATTAGCGCACCCTCATACTCGCCTCGTATATCGTCACTTTGCCTACGCTCAACGAGGCGCACACGTCCAACCAAATACACGAGCTGACTCGCGTCATGCAGATGTGGAGTGCGTCGAAGCGTTTGCGTATACGACATCGCGTTCGAGAGCTCGTACACTTTTGCCCGTTGATCCGTGTGTATACGTCGAAAAAAAAAAAACAGCCCAGTCGCGCGCATTGCGTTCGCATTTATATAGCACAGGAGGATGTAGTTGAATCGTCGTCGTCGCTTAGTGGTGTTCTCGAAACGCGCGAAAATTCAGATACACGACACAAAAAACACTCGACACGCCCCGATGTGGGCCGGCGATCAATCGGAGCGGAGAGTGAAAAACTGCGAAAATACGAATCGTTCTAGCAAGCTCTCTGCTCTTCTTCGATCCGGCTGCTCCGGGTATTGTAATATACTCTCCTTTGTACCCCACACAAACACATGCACACTCACGAAAGTGAAAA
>JAPYYZ010002664.1:0-13862 GCA_030522705.1 Eretmocerus eremicus | reverse complement strand
GGCGCCAAGCACTGCCGATTGAATGTTGTTGCCGATGTTGCAGAATTGGAATTATTCCTCTCCGGCTCGAGTTGGAGCCATGCAGTGATGCTCCTCAGGGATGAGCCTGCGAGAGGAAAAAAATTGCCTATGACCTAATTACGAAGCATTTGAAGAATACAGACATACTTGATCGCTTCCAGACTGGTTTCAAGCAACATCACAGTACCCAGACAGCGCTGCTTGAGCTGACAGATTATGTCAGAGTAGGCATAGACAGGAGGAAGACCACGCTACTGCTACTCTTCGATTTCAGCAAGGCATTTGACGAGATTTCTCCACCTAAACTCTTGAGTGAGCTTCGTGAACTGGGCTCCCCAAGATCGGCTTCCCTGTGGATAGAATTATACTGCCACGGTCGCAACCAAAGAGTTTCTTCAGAAACCGGCAGTTCTGATTGGCTCATAACCAACCTGGGTGTTCCGCAGATTCCCGTTCTCGTCCCCTTACTTTCAAGTTTATATGTCAATGACCTGCCTGGGTGGCTAGATGAAAAGTTGGCAGACCATCTTCTCTACGGGGATGCCCTCCAGATTTATCTGCAGGTAGATAAGAAGAAGAGCAATGAGGGAATTGCTCGATTAGGAGAGATAGGACGACTCGTTGCTGTATAAGCTGAAGACTCTAGCCTGCCTCTCAACGCTGGCAAGACCGAAGCGAAATTTTTAGTTCTGGAAAGAACGTTAGAGACCCGCAGAGGATGGATCTGCCCGGGGTTGAGATAAAGGAGGGGATGTTTGTCCCATTCAGTGACACAATGGAGAGTCCCGGCGTGACACTGAAAATCGAGCTGACGTGGAGACCGCATATTAATCAAGTCACTGAGAAAGTCAACAAGCCCCTCTACAGCTTGCGGTTCATTAGGGCGTGCTCTACTGAGACTCTCCGAATTCGACTGGTCGAGATCATAGTCCAACCCCATCTGGAATACTGCGCGGTCGTGAACCTTGACGCCACTGACGAACTGAGGACGCGGGGACAGCGACTGAGCAATTCATGAGTGAGATATATTTTTGGTGTTAGGAGAGACGAGCACATAGCTCTGTTCGGGGGGCGCTTGGGGTGGTTACGAACTGATTCAAGGAGAATGAACTTTGTAGCATTTTTAATGTACGAGATGATGCAGGATGCGACTTGACTATGGACGAAGATCTTTCCAGAGTCAATGCGCTCGTCTTTGGAATTTTCTCCCTCTAGGCTTCCGGCAGTTACCAAAACTCTCGTAATTCAAGGAGGCAGTGAGAGACTACTTAGTGACACTCCCCCCACAGAAGATTAATGTGGACGCCGGGCACTTCTTCAACCTATGGGGGCTTTTCTTCAAAATTCTTTTTTTTCTTTCCTTCTATCTGTAGGCAGTGCGTGACCTTCTGTCACGTGTATCTTATGACTGTGATAGTTATTCTAGCCCTCATTTTGTATTCGTTTTTCAATTTAGCTTCAGCCATCATGACTAATATTGATATCCTTCACCAAATAATTTGATTCATACAATTTGTATATTTTTTGTACATCAACTTATCGAACTGTGCGCCACTGTGCGAATAAAAAAGGTATGTATCTATCTATCTTTCTCTCTAATTCTCTCCCTCTGCTGAAACCGTGGCTACTAACCGACGCTCTTTACCATCGTGCGTAGTCCAACTCTCCAACAGCCGCCTAGTTCGGGAAGTGATCCGAGGAAAAAGTTTGGTCGACGACAATTATTCCACAGCTGACAACATCGAGCCCACTCTCTTTGGCTCTGAACCGAAGGCTCTTGTGCCGGATCGGAGAATTTTCATCAACGAGATGCTGCCCCGTGAGTACTATAGAGAGTATACACGCTTGAGACCACTGGCACAAGGTTTACGCTTTGAATACGTCCGGCACAGTGGCGGACGTTTCCGGGTCAAGCGAGAGAATGGTGACCGAGCGCATGCGTTTGAATCCTTCATCGAACTCCATGTCATTCAAGAGGCGAATCAAACGGCCCCAAATCGGACCCCTAAGACCTCGGATCAGACCGGGAACAGCTCTACCATTCCGGAGGCAGGTGTAGTTCCGACAGGAACATCTTCGGAGGCTCCCTGACACAGCAAGGCTGCTGAGGAGCTACGACGGAGTACTAGTTTTCTGAAGGCGGTGTTTCTCAATGTTCACTCACTTAAAGATAAGATTGAACAACTTCACCAGCTCGTCTTTCAAGATACCTCCTTACACTTTTTCGGAGTAGCTGAGTCGTGGCTTGATAAGTTTGTGGATGACAGTCTCGTCCAGATTTAGGAATTTCCAAAGCTTAGGCAGGATCATAACAAAACTGGTGGCGGGGTTGCCTTGTAGGCACGCAATGATTTTAAAAGGAAAAAACTAGCTTCATCTGACACGTCTGGCCCAGGGAAATCTGGTGTGCCTCAGTTCCTTTTTCGTAGCGTACAACGAGGTAGCTACCTTAATATTATCAGCAGTTACATGTGGACCCCCAGGAATCGCGATGCAGGAGGATAATGGGCTATTAAGCACATAACGTCGGCTGTGTGGTGATTTCAGCCATAACTTATAATGGGGGACTTGAGCGCAGACTTGTTTGACACCGCTCATCTTGACACAAAGACTCTGACTGCACTGACGGAAGAACTGTCCTCACACATATTGCAGCATGGCGCGATTCACCAATGCAACCCCAATGTATCTCAATATGGATTAATCACTTTTATACAGATGAAAAAGACACCATTACTGACTTCCAGTACAGACTGCTGCCCAGTTTCGGCAAGCATGCGGTGACTGATGTTACTATCATCGACTTTATCCCCGTCGAAGGATTCCTTCACTCATAGGGATTTCCGGAACATAACTCCGGAGCAGTTGAATGATCGCCTGCTATGCTGCGACTGGTCAGCTCTCGAGAATACTGGAACCAGCTTGAAAGACGCTGTTAACTGTCTGAATGGTGATTAAGAATAGTTTCAAATGAATCAGCGCCTGAAAGAACTGTTAGATCCCGGAGAGGCAATGTTTCTTGGGATAGTCCCGAGGTGAGAGCGCTCATGAATAAGCGAGATGCGACACGTCGGCGCTGGGAGCGAAACGATGCAATTGGTACAAGTGATCTGAGCTTGAAAATCGAAACTTTCGACTCAGGGAAGAGGTTGACGTTCGCCTCGAGCGAGAGAGTGATTTGTTTCTTTGAAGTCATCTTTCGGGCGGTCTGGACCAGAATAGAAACATCTGGAAGAAAATCCGGCAGCTTGGCCTCTTGTCCAAGAGCAAAGAGGAGGAACATCATGGGTTCACACCGGACGAGTTGGAAGCTCACTTTGCGGGGGTCTCTGTCTTGCCTCACGAAAATATTGGAGAAGCAATGGGCGGAATAAATTTGGCCAAAGAGGAGGGCTTTAAGTTCAAGTCCACGTATTTCAATAAAGTTGTCCTTGCCATCGAACATTTTTCTTCGCAGGCCCGCAAAGCGGACGGGGTCCTTGGAAGCGTGATGGCAGAGGCTCTTCCGGCCATGGGTGATCTTATTGTACATACTTTCAAGTCTTCTTTCGCTTACGGCATTTTTCTTGAGCCTTGGAAGCAAGCACAGCTGATCGTATTGGAGAAGACTGCAGCTCTATCAGCGGTCTCGGACTTCCGCCATATTGCGCTGCTGTGCTTCCTCTCCAAGGTTCTGGAGAAAATCGCCCATGACCAAATCACGGAGCATTTCGGAAATACGAACTTACTTGATCCCTTCCAAACTGGTTTCAAGCAACATCACAATACCCGGACAGCTCTTCCGAAGTTGTATGGTGACATCAGAGTTGGAATTGACAGGGAACAGATGACGCTGCTACTACTGTTCGACTTCAGCAAGACGTTTGATACAATTTCACCATCCAAGCTGCTAAGTAAGCTCCAAAACTTTGGCTTCTCGAGATCGGCTCTCCTGTGGATCAAATCATACTTACCAGGTCGCACCCGAAAGGTCATTCCAAATGATGGTAATTGTGATTGGCTCACAACCAACCTGGGTGTTCCACAGAATCCCGTTCTCGGGCCATTACTTTTCAGCTTGTAAGTCGATGACTTGCCTAGACTGCTGGATGGAAAGTCGGTGAACCATCTTTTTCACGCGGGAGATCTATCTCCAAATTGAGAAGAAGAACATTAAAGACGGAATTGCTCGGCTGGGCGGGATAGGGCGACTCGTTGCTCGGTGGTCTGAGATATCCGGCCTACGTCTCAA
This sequence comes from Eretmocerus eremicus, assembly GCA_030522705.1. Lineage (NCBI taxonomy): Eukaryota > Metazoa > Arthropoda > Insecta > Hymenoptera > Aphelinidae > Eretmocerus > Eretmocerus eremicus. The sequence goes on along the minus strand of JAPYYZ010002664.1, from coordinate 9,610 downwards.
CGCTGGCAACACCAAAGCAATCTTTTTCAGTTCTGGGAGGAACGTGAAAGACCAGCGAAAAATGGATTTGCCAGGTACAGGATGGGGTATTCGTCCCATTCAGTGACACGGTCGTGAGTCTCGGTGTGGCATTAGACAGTAAACTCACATTGAAATCGCACATCAATCAAATCACGAAGGAAGTAAAGGAGGCCCTCTATTGGGCTTCGAAGTCGGGGTGTCACGTGACCTGAATCCAACATGGCCTGCATTTTTTCCACAGCTCCGAGCGGCTAGGAGCGGGAGGTCTCTTTCCCTGTTCATTCCATAAATACCACGGCGAAAATCGTGTCGCGAGTACTGTGAGACCGTTTCCGGAATAATTACGAAGTGGGTGATTGAGTTTCATCGAGTGCAAGAATCCCTCTTCTCGCCATCGGAGCTCGAGAAACCCACGGCCTCGCGGTATCCTGTGCTCGGCGTTCTTGTTTCTTAGCAGACAAATAAGCTAAAACCCGCGGTCGAGGAGAAAAAAGTTGAATACTGTGATCGCCCTGCTGCGCGATATAGGCCCCTTTACTGTGTTGGTGGTTGATAAATGTCCGACAAGCCGCCCGGAAGAGTGTAAACATGCACTAGCAGAAGATGTTGTCCGCGACAGCATACGATTCGGCCCACGAGCGGCACTTGTGAGAGCAGTTATTACGAAATCTTGAGCTCTTGCTCATCAAATCTCTCCACGCACTCGCGATTTGTTCTACAAACTCACAGTTTCCACGCTTCGAGATACTCGGAACGTCTCACTTTTTGCATAATTTCAAATATCCCGACTGGGTCCGTATGATGCAATGTATACATGGCAAAGTCACCTGCCATGTTGGATCGGGGCTCCTCCGCTACGCCAGACTTCGAACCCCAATAGTTTGCGGTTCATCAGGTCCTGCACTGATGAGATTCTCAGAAAATTACGAGTCGAGACCTTGGTCCAACCTCATTCGGACTATTGCGCGGTCGTGTACCTTGAAGCCACTGACAATCTGACGGCGCGGATACAGCGACTGAGCGATGCGTATGTGAGATACATTCTTAGTGTGGGGAGAGAGGAGCACATTGCCCCGTACAGGGAGCTGATAGGTTGGTTGCGTACTGATTCACGGAGAAGTACTTCGCAGCCCTCTCGATGTACAAGATAGTGCATTTGGAAGAGCCTGGCTACCTGGCTGCAATGTTCCCCAGGTACCAATCTGAGCACTCCCAGCGGGGTGATGTTAAAGGGCAAGAACTCAAAGGTCCGAAGATGAGAGTTGACTATGGGATGAACTCTCTCCAGAGTCAACGCGCTCGGTTTTGAAACTTTGTTCCTCTTGGCATCCGGCAAAAAACGACTATATCGTGTTTTAAGGCGAGGCCGTGATCCCTCCCCCCGCTCCTCTGAATCACAATCCGTTCCGGGGATATCTCGACTTCTACTGAGAGGGCATTACGGCCTCACTCTAAAGAGTCAGTACCGGACTTTTCATTGACACAACCTCCACAAAAGATTGATGGGGGCACCGGACCGGTTTCCAGGCTATAAGGGCATCACTTCTTGATATGTACTTTGTAAGTTACCCTCTGTCACTGTTTAAGTGTGATAATTAATTCGAGCCTTTGCACTTGTTCTCATCTTCAGTACGCAGAATGACTAGTCACATCTGTGATAGCTATTAGATCCTTGACCAAATAATTTTGATGTCGCAATATGAATATTCATGTTGCTGAATGAGTGATTGAACTTTTGCCATAGTGCAAACAAAAGGACATCTATCTATCCACCGATCTCTCTCAAACTCAGGCATCTTGTTCTCGGTCATTGTGGTAGTGATCTCTGTGAATTTCAGCCCAATCGGTGCAAGTAGACCGGAGTAATGATACAATCAATTTGGTCTTTTTTGGAAGAATGCTCCACTTCAAACGACAATTCCGTCGGACTCATTCAACCGATTTGGACGTTCAAGAACGGGAAATGTAGGCCTTTTGAGGACAAAAATAAACTAGGTTTGATGGATTGGAAAATATTGAGATAGCTTGGAATTGCAGCCGATCCAAAAAAGGGGGAAATCTTGAAAGCGTCGATTGACAGTTCCAGCCACCAGATGAGTGGATTCAGCCTTTGAGTCTGGGTCACATCCTTTCATGGAAGTTAACGTAACAACAAAGGCAATGCGACCTCATAGACTTTTACGTGTGTTTCTTGCCTATATCCGCTCCTCAGAGAGTATTAAGACTCCCGAAAAATAGTGTGAAGGATTTATCCCTGCTACCGTACAATGTGAGAGAGACCAATGATTTTATATGAATGTGGTACACTAATATTATACTGAGACGAGGCTTCAATCACATTCTCATGTACTAATTTGTCTCCGAAAAAAGAGTCAAACAAATGTTCCACCATGCTCATATGATATCAATCTTGGCAACATATTCCCCGGGAATGGTACTACTTTGGTCTCTCCCATTCTCATGAAATATTTCGTGATCATTATACAAAGCAATTCATCAAGATGTTTTCCTCTTTTCTACATAATCTCATATTCTCATAGCCGGACTCTTGGATTTTTCTTCAAAATTTGAGGATTCATTCGTTCGACACGATTCTTTCAAAATCGATTCGAAACGTGTGTGCAAGATGTATTGTCTTGCCTTGGGTCCAAATCGATATCATTCATCCCAATCCCGATCAACTGTTCCGTTTATCTGATAACAGATCTTCTTGGATCATCATTGGGTGAAGCTTTTGGAGAATCACACTTGCTTTTGTATTTCTGGTGGCATGCTCTGTGGAAATCTAGAGAGATTAGTAGGATAAGGACTTCTCCCAGGTCGAGGACTTCAATTGAAATTTTCTGATCAAACGCACAATTATTTCAAGTTTTTCTGAGTACATCCAATGTTTGGAATTTTACATCCCATTGATTGAGCATACATCAGTCAGCAAGTTTCTGAATAAGCTTCTGCATCATTGGCTCCTTTGAAGATGAGTTTTCACGAGAATCGCAGCATAATAGTCGAATTCGATGAAAATTCTCCCGTTTGATTCACTCATAATCTGTGGGTAGAAAACTAATAGTATGATCCTCCTGTTTTGGATGGAGTGAATGCTTATACTTGCTCTGGTCATACTCAAAGGCTTGTAATGATGGAATTTGATCATAGTTATCCCGAAGCTTCCCATCCATACCATCGCTTGGTCGGGGGCTAATGCTCTGGTCATAAAATTCGCGGAGCTGCCCATCCATACCATTACTTGGTCGGGGGTTGAAGCTCTGATCGTAATTTCCACGGAGCTGCCCATCCATTTCATTAATTCGGGGGTTGAAGCTCTGGTGATCGTTCACGCGGAGCTGCTCATCCATACCATTACTTGGTGGGGGTTGAAGCTCTGGTTTGGCAAACGAAATCTGCCCCCTGCACTATGTGGTCGGACAGAACTTCGAGAATCTGTATCCTTACCATGTATTTAGAGGAAGTTCTTATTCCCTGTTGAGGACGACCAAAAGTTGTGCTTGTTTATAGCGGATGAGTTTTTGATTGGTGAGTCATTGGATTTCCAAATTATTAGTACTATCATCGGAATTTGAACGTTGTTTCGCCTTCTTTGGCAGATGTAGTTGAAATTTATTTGAGTTTGGTTATTCAGAATCGGTTTAGAAGGTCCAATATCTCTGAAGAAGAGGGGCACTGACTCTCGATCGTATTTTAGATCTTGAACCTTGATTCAATTCTCTCATTATTCCTTCTATATTAGTCTCTTTATTCTTATAAGAGTTGTCTCATTCGCTGGTAGGATCTCTGGTTTTCGGGAGGGTGAGTCATTGAGTTGTTCTAGTGTGCTCCGGAGATGGATTTCTCTCATATTTTTTGCACTGAGATCCGCGTTCATTAATGCGCAGTATATCGAACAGGCGTCTGGATCGCCAACCTGGAATCCAATCATGTATTTACAAACAATCGATTTCGTGTCCATCGACGTGTTTCCATTCGAGGAATCCCCACGGCGACCCAAATTTTTTTTTGAGCTGAAACTTCGAGAAAATACTATTTTTGGTACCTACTCTCATAGAGAGAACCGGCGAGAGGACTCGCGGGGTCGTGCACGCAGATTTGCTGCAATTCAGCGTTTTGACCCATATATATATCATGAGTTAACGTCAATGCCCGGAGTCCGTCAACTCCGAACATTGACTAGTCATTGCTGACATTGACTAGGTCCATAAGTTAATCCTGAGATTGACTAGTCAATGTCCAACATTGGCTGGGAGGGCCAGTTAATGTTGCCGAGATGGAGACATTTTGGACATTGAATAGACGATGTTAGGTTTGACTGACATGCCACCGGCAATGTCCGAAAATGAATTTTAGTTGATATTGAGAAACTGCATACGCGATCGGAATCGCCTACATCAGGCATCCAAAATCCACCGGCTCACGTTTAGCAAAAAATATGCGCATCAGTCTCATTCAAGGATAAGTGCACCCCTCATTTTCATATCTGGACTGAAAGACCGTAGGGGTCTGAAAATGTATAATTATATACATTTTTTTCGATGCAATTCAATAGTGTAGTCGGTTTTTGGGAAAAATTTTTCTGAGCTTCTTCATTCTTCATCTCGGAATCTACTTGATGAATCGAAAAACGCATACGACATTTTGTTTGAAATCACATAAGATATTCCCGAAAAAATTTCGAGGTCAAATATACAAATTTGTTAAACTAGTCCCATTTTTCATGAACCGAAGCGTCTTATTGACCTGCAAGATCCACTCATATTTCGAAAAATATGCATTATTCAGATAAATATCATCAGTACTTCTTCGATCATTTTTGAGAGATACACAAAGAGGTCTCCTGAAAAATTCTCAAAAATGCATTTTTTCCATTCTGAAATGATAATATTCTGAAATATGACTCCATTCTTTTTCTAGCCGGTAACTTGTTAAAGTGGTATTTTCGTAAATTCTTCAGGAGACCTCCACGTTGATCTCTCAAAACTAAACAAAACAGTACTGATGATACTTTTTGCAATAATGCATACTTCCTGAGTTACTGAAGGTTCTCGCAGATCTTCGGAGATGCCCTCCCTTCGGGGGCATTCAAGGTCACTGGTTCTGGCTACAAATTCAATGCGATCATTTCTGTATAGTTTGTCCCATGCATTTTCCTGAATAATCGAATCACGAAAAGCTCCGTTTTTGCTCCGAAAAAAATTCTTGGAGAGTTTTTGAGATAGCTGATTTTGAATTCGGTAATATCATTGCTCTAGAAGTTCTCTAAATAGTCTATTCAAACAATTGGATCTTCAAATTGGCTGCTCGCGACGTGGGAAACTTCACCTGGGGTGTCCGGGGTCACTGAATTCAAATTCGGTGATGTCATGATTCCGAAATTTGTTCCAATGATTTGGATAAGCAATTAAAAATTGAAATTTTCTTTTTTCTGTTTACCAATAATTGCACTGGGCTCTTTGAGGTCGTCGGTTCCAAATTCGATGGGATCATATGCCGTATAATTTGTTCAAAGCATTTAAACAATTAAATCATGAAATAGGCGCTTTTGCTACAAAAGAGAGTCCTTGAATACTTTGAAGTTCCCTGATTCCGACTCCGATAATATGACTGTTCTGGAACTTCTTCAAATGATTCATGGATAATCAACTTCAAATTCGAACTGTCTATTTTCGTACGGGGGAAAATTGCACGGGGGTTTCTGAGGTTGCTGAATCCAAATCCGGTGATATCATTAATATATAATTGGTTTGTAGACACAGAAGCTCAAGAATTTTCTTGATGATGAGGCGAGAGCACTTCCTATACGTGCTCTTAAGAACCCGCAAGCTATACCAATCCCTCCAGACCGGAATCTTAGCGAGGTAGGGATTATCTCCAAATTCCGGATACAGGCCGTGAACCAGCGAGCCAACAAAACCTCGAGATTTGAGTCTCAGAGGGTATGGGGTTATCCCCAAATCCCAGACAGGCTATATAATTCCGCAAGCTAACAAACCCCCAAGACCGAAACTTCTTTCGATCAGGATCATCCCCAAATCTCAAACAGGCTATGAACAGGCAAGCTCACAAACTCGCAAGACCGGAATCCTCGCGGGGAGTGATATCATCTCCGAATCCCGCACACACGACCTAACAAACCCCCGAGACCGAATTTCAGTGAGGTGGGATTCATTCCTGTATCCCAGACAGGCTATAAACCTGCAAGCTAATGAACCCACAAGACCGGAATTTCAGTAGAGAATTTCAGTGGGGGGATCGCCTCCAAATTCTAAACAGGCTATAAGCCCGCAAGCTCAGAAATCCGCGAGACCGGAATTCTCGCTAGCCATGAATTACCGCCGAACCCCCCTTACAAGCGACATGTACCTACAATCTGAAAAGCCCCTGGTACCGGATCTCAGCGGAGTGGGATTCATTCCTAAATTCCAGACAGGCTGTAAGCCTGCAAGCTCACAAACTCCCAGAACGGAAATTCCGCAGTGGTAGGGATTTGCGACTGATTCCCACCTCTGTAGAATTCCAGTCGGGCGTTTGGTAACTTGCGGGTTGATAGCCTGTCTGGGATTCGGGGATGATCCTCACCTACTGAACAGTCTGGTTTGGGTGTTTGGGAGTTTGCGGATTCATCGCCTGTCAGGATTTAGAGATGAATCCCACCTCACGTGCTCCAATTCCGGTCTCAAGAGTTTGTTAGCTTGGGGGTTTTATAGCCTGACTGCGATTCCGGGATGAATGCTACCTCGCAGTACTCCGGTCTCGGGGATGAATTTAACTTGTGGGTTCACAGCCTGTCAGGGGCATTTGGCGATGAATCTCACCTGGCAAGAATTCCGGTCTCGCGGATTTGTCTGCTTGCGGGTTTATAGCTCACTGTCTGGAATTTGGGTACGATCCCTATCTACAGAAATTTCGGTCTTGCGGGATTGTTAGCTTGCAAGTTTCCAGCCTGTCCCAGATTTAGGGATAAGTTCCACCTCGCTGGAATCTGTTCTCGTGGGTTCGTTAGGTTGTTTCTGCTGGGTCAGGGGATGATTTCACTCCTCGCGAGAATTCCAGTCTTGCGGGTATGTGAGCTTGTGGTTTTATAGCCTGTCTAGGATTTGGGGATGATTCCCATCTAAAGAAGTTCCGGTCTCGAGGGTTGGTTAGCTTGCGGGTTAATAGCCCATCTGAGATTTGGAATGAGTCTCACCCGCGAGAATTCCGGTCTCGGAGGCTTGTGAGTTTGCGGGTTTATAGCCTGTCTGGAGTTTGGGGATAACTCCATAGTCGCTGAAATCCAAGTCTCAAGGTCCCGTTGGCTCGCGGGTCCTCTCAGCTTCCGAGTTCTCAGAGTATGTATAGGGAGTGCTCTCGCGACAAAACCAAAAAATTTTTTGGGCTCCTGTGTTTTTCAAACGGATTAAATATACTAACGATATCACCTGATTCGGAATCAGTAACCTCAAAAACACTGGAAGAAATATTTCCAGGACGGAAAAATGGCCGATTCCATGATGTAATTAGTTGAACAAATAGTTACGAATTTCTACAATGATTCCATCGAAATTGGACCCAGCAACCTCAAAAACTCCTGATCAATCTTCCCCAGAATAAGGGAAGAAACTTCCATCTTTTAATTGTTTATCTCAACGAATTTCAGAGCCATGGCAGCACCGGGTTTGAATTCAACGACCCTGAAAACCCCCGAGTGGAGTTTTCCAAGTCGCGAGCAGCCAATTTAAAGATCCGATTGTTTGAATAGATTTTTCAGATAAGTTTTAGAGCAACGATCCATTGGAATCGGGATCAGCTATCTCAAAAACTCTCGAAGAGTTTTTTTCGGAACGAAAACGGAGCTTTCCATGATTCGACTATTTTGAAAAATGTTCTGAACAAATTCCACATAAATGATCCCATCGAATTTTGAACCAGCGACCTTGAAACCCCTGAACAAATTTTCACAAACGGAATAGAAAATTTCAATTTCGAATTGTTTATCCAAATTATTATAACAAATTTGATATCCATCACAACATTGGATTCGAATTCAGCGATCCCTAAAACCCCCGAGTGAAGTTCTCAAAGTCGCGAGCAGCCGATCTTAAGATCCAATTATTTGAACAGATTTTTAAAGCAAATTATAGAGCAATGATTCCGTCAGGTTTAGATTCAGTACCCTTGAAAACCCATCGAAGAATTCGTTCCCAATCAATACGGTAGCTTCCTTGGTCAGTTCATTCGAACAAATAATTTGAACGAGTCACAGAAGAATAGTTCCACCAGTTCAAACCGGCGATTCTCAAAAACTCAGTGCTCACTCTTTGATTGATGTTTGCTAATCTACATACTTGTGATATAATTATTGTCCTATGTGTATGTGAAACGAATCGATCCAATCTCACCATCTCATAGGAGGTCACTATCAGCATCTGCACCGGTGTAGTACCGCGGGAATCGGTGCATTTCCAATATCACTATTCGACTGGTAAAATACCGGTGTAATGGTATAACCTCGTGTGGTGTATTGTTATGCCTCGCCCTTCGGGAACTCAGGCGCGAAAGCTAAAAATGGCTGTCATACAACCGACTGGTTTTTGGGGAAAAAATCCGAACCAAAGTATTGGAATACACGAAGTGTCAGGGAGAAGGATAGGCCCGGCCGTTACCAACTATCCCCTTCAAATCTCCAACTCGTTGAAGATCGACGGGAAGGTGGGAATACGAGGCTCCTCCACAGCGCCCAGTATTATAGATTACGTCCATGGAAGAAGCTCAATTTGAGTTTAGGATAATTTTTTTTAGGCAAATCCGGGCTCCCACTGACCTCCTGTTGGTTCCACTTCCTCAAAATCATAATTTAACCGAAGTTCACGGTATGGAAGCTGGGGAATGAATGTAATGTCCGGTGATCCGCGGGTCTCTCTTACGCGTCTTCATGGCGCGAACCACTTAATCTGAGGACTGATTACGGCAAACGTCATAAACTCCGTCAAATTCATAAAATTGAGATCATACATCATACCGCTATACTCGTGAAAGGCCTGGATTTATAACTCAGAGCTATCCTTGACAGGCAAAAATAATGAAAGTCAATATAAATTGGGAGTAAAGTTTACTTATATTCCATCGTAACATTTGATTATCCGCAAGAATGACCCAGCAAAACATGCATCTAATACACAGTTCGAGTCGAATTGCAATTCATTCGCAACGATCCGGATCAAGAAAAAATGGGGAGATTAGTGGCATGATCGACTCGATAACAGCAGATGGCATGTGTCTCCTGGCTTTACGACTTGGCTCCCTTAACATTATTGCTCGATCATACAATGGCTTTCATATACTCATCTCGACCAGCCTCTCCTCCTCTTGATGTCGCATGAATTGACACAATAGATCCTGATTCACGATCTCTGCAGTTCCTCATGACTCACTTAAGGCCAGGCCGTGATGCCCCCCCCCCCTCCCCTAACCCAAAATCCGTTCCGGAAATATCTCGACTTTTACTGAACTGTGCAACTACAGAATGTTGATGAGAACGGGGCTAGGGAGCCAAATGTTACAACGATTGCGTAAAACGCAACTCACAAAGCATATATAT
>JAPYYZ010002663.1:0-12700 GCA_030522705.1 Eretmocerus eremicus | reverse complement strand
AAACTCAGAACCGGGCCGACTGAAACGGTCGGGTTTTCGAAATGAGCTATTAGGCCCCAATCGGAATCCCTGACCCAAGCTCGGATTTGTGCAAATTTTGGTGGCGGCACTGCCATCGAGCTAGCACATGCGCAAGAGCCATTCGTTTGTAAACAGCTGAGCGCTTGGCAAGTCTTCAGAACGCACCTTCCTTTAGCAGCTCCGTGCTTATTGTTAGTGGTGCGCATGTGATATCCTTGAGGTCTTCGATAAGGATATCTGAGGTAGCCTCAGGGAGATTGTCATCCAGGTCTCCCCGAAGTACGTCGTCTTTCACAAGACGAATGTAATTAGATGCAATTCTAATCGATTGATCAATCAACATACCAATAGAAAAAAAATGTAACTTGAACTAACTCAGAGTTTAGTAATTAGAGTGTACTCAATTGCAGATTAAAAGATGTCGTCTTCTGAAGGGGAAACCGAGGAGCAACATGGGAGAAACGGGGAAATTTGCGACGATATGCGTACCGTTGGCGTATCGCTCGAATGCCTTGAAACCAAGTGCATCCCCGGTCTCCGAGTTGCAAAGAATATATGATCGACTCGGATGTGAGATCGTAGGAGGGTATAAATCGGTGCATTGGAGTGATCATGAAGGGCCCTCACGAGCTGTGCCAAACCGACACTCAATGCCGATAACGAGAGCCCCTGGCTGCGATACAAACCACCAGCAACCCCTGCCAGTCTGATCCGGAGGGGCCAGTGGCCCGCATAAACCGGGTCGGCGTCGCGGCAGAGTATCAGGAGGATTGATTGGCGTTGCTGGAAGCCAAAAATCGCCACATGGTGGTACCTCTTGCAGCCGTGGGAGTGTTACCGCGGTGGAACTTTGAAAGCCGGTGACAGGCGACCAAGTGAACGCGCTTTTTGCCTATTTGGGGAAGCTGCACGAAGAAATGAATAAAGGGAATCATTAACATAATACCTCCAGGACCATTGCATACGGGGCGTCTCAGGAAAGCCGCCAAGGCATTACTGCGCCCAAGCGCGGCGCGAATACTTTTCAAAACTGAACCTTTCTAGGGTGTATATTGTTGTTCGTCATCGTTTTTAGTTTATACATCAGCCAGATTTCGTTGAGAAACTCAAAATCATCGAAGGGCCAAGATTTGCCGATGTGACAGCTCTTTGAACGCTCATTTTAATCGCCATCTCTGCATCCTCCATTCACATTATATGACATCTATATTGAAGATTTTATTGTTCTATTTTTTTTTAAAAGATAAATAATGCATGGATATTCACAACATGTTCGGACTTAATTTATCTATTATAATAGCTGTAATCATTCTTCCCAGTTATCAGGAATACCTCTTAGATCTTATCAATTCGAGTCATTACATGATATTTTCATGGGAGAAACTTTTCAACCACTACATGAATAAATGAGAAGAATTGTATCCAAATGATAGGATACATTATTCGGAAGTAGAGAAAAATCCCCTTGAAGAAGTTCATTTCTTTGCTTTTCTCCTATAACAGAAAATAAACTAAGAAACAGTACAGTACTTCACACTTCATTTTTTATCAATTCTGATGAATTTTACATGTACAGGTTTAGTTGTTCTTAACGTAATACCAAGATTAAACTTCATCGTTGAAATCATATTCATAGCGCTCTTCCTCGGACAATAGTATTATGCTGAGACTCAGAACGAGGGAACTGGAAGTTGCTCAGGTTATACAAACAAAATAATTGCATCCAAACATTCGAGGAGAAGTATCATGCACAAGCTTGAATACAGGTGCTTCGTATATTCTGTTTGCTAAAAATACGGCCTTCTTCTGTCGAAACAAGAACCATAAAGGAATAAAAATTCCGGTGGATATCGCAGATACTTTGTTGGCAATGCAAACAATCTCTTCCACTTTTCCTCTCCCCAAATCGAGGCATTGGTGCATGTTGACGATGTACCGACATGTAATTCGAGTATGTGAATAAGCAAGACCATGATTTATTGGAGTTTGGCGGTAAGATCTCAAATTTCATCGGCAGACTTCCAAGAATCTTGAAATAATACATGCTTGCTCAGCGTACCGCTTTCCTGAGATTTATCGCCCAGTTACTGAGATGCGATGAAAATTCTGTTCTTTTTCTTCTCATAACTGTAAGATTGGAACTCATGGTAAGTATTCCACAGATAAGGGTTGCGAGCCAATGAGACTTCAGCCAGTTCTGTGACTCCTTATCAGAGATCATACAGTTAATCTCTTGCGTGTGAATTTTAAAGAGTTTAGTTACTACGATTTATAAGCAGAGAAAAAGAAGAACAACCAATGCGATTGATTCATCGAGATACTTTAACCCTACATGTAGATACATTCTTCTCGTCGAATTTGAACTGGCTCGTGTAAAAAAGTTTCGAGGCTCAACTAGATTCCAATCAACAAACCACTGGTGCTGCACACTTATTCTATCATTCATGAAAATTTCGCTTATTTACAGGGACGGCTATGTTCAATGCCCGGTTTCTGCGAGTCACTTTTAGCAATGCTGGAAAGAGCCTTCGCGACTGAAACTCACAAAAGCATCAATTTCTGCCTCATTATGAACAAGAACCATCATTTCATGTATCTCATATGCACATCTTTGTTGATTTTGTGACCTGTGAGTCGAGGACTTATCGATCGCAACCGAAGCAGAATTTCAAGAGAAAAGTCCCTATTTGTACCCGAGAAAAATATATTAGTATGGGTGCGCAAAACAACTTATGAGAGCTTATGGGACTGAAACCCTATCGGATACCTTTACAACTCATCAGAACAAGATAGTTCCTAAACATTGGCGAGAATCTATGATCCATATGCCTCGCCTTCTTTCATGAGTCCAAACTGAGCTTAGCCGCACAGGGCAGGAATGATCCGGCAGAAAAATTCTAAACTTTTGGAAGAATAGGATTTTAAAGAAAACTGGCGTGCATAGCATCTGCAAAAATTTGTCACCCTCTGATGAAAGTCAATAGCTCAAGAAAGAGACCACCTCTAAACCAGAAGCCCTATGTGAAACTTAAAAAGTCGTTCCGAAGTCATTTTTTTTTGGAAAGTTTCTTAGGGGGCGTGCACAAACCACATAATCCTACTGAGAGGGAAGGAGGTAGGCGTATGGTAGAACGGTGCAGGACGGGTGGTATATGCTGGAAACGAGGTAACATACGGCACAATATCGATGTTTGACTTCTTCAAAGGATTAGACGCCTTTGCAAATCACACGGCCGACCGGTGGCGAGGGAAAACGTACTCCTCTTATCTTAAAATTGGGATAGCTCCGCTCCCAGACGTCGAAATGAGACGTGCCTCAACTCTTTCTAAAACTCTCTCAATTTTTAACTCCATGTTGTAGGCTCAGTTCTGATTTTATCGATCTGAGCTCCCTCGAGTTATACCAAAGGTACCCTACTTTCCTCAAAAACAGTAACTTTTCAGTTTTTGCATTGCTACATCAACAGAAATTAAACATGCACCATAATAACGATCAATTTGTCAAGAAATTGTCTTGGATAATAAAACTACGGCGCCATGACTTACCCGCCATTACTTACCTTGGATTCATTCCAGAAGTGCTCGAGCGAGAGCAATTGTTTCGAACAACTTTTTTTTACTCTAAGAACAGTCTTCCAGAAAACATCGTTGTAAACGAACACGAAGGCAATGGAGACTTCCACATCGGAGCACAACATGGCCATGCTTGCCTCGAGTGTATCGGATTGGTACTAGGACCGCGGAACATCTCGCCCGCCATATGCGGAGATATACAACTCTTTTCTCAGTGCCGAAGCTTTCCCATCCGTTCAAAGTAACCTTAGTCGACGGTATGTACCATGCAATACCTGAAAATTGAGCATTTTGTGTTGCTAGGGCCAGACGAAGTCAAATGTTATAAAAGTTCGGGGGAACTGCTCGTGTACTCGACTCGGAACCTCGAGAAGAATTTACTCGGAGGAATCTGATGAGAAAAATTCGTTCAATTAAGACAATTGATCGGTATCCCAAAATTTCGTGCTTCCCGCTTGGAATAACTTGTTGAAAGAAACTCAGCAGTCTTGTTGTGTCATCAAAGAGCTACTGCGAGGTAGATAAGAGACAACTGTGGCAACTTCGTTGAATTATCACGTCAACTTAAGAAGTAATTCAAGAAATCTGTACGAAAGGAGGTCGAGTTCTCGGGCCTCAATCACTGCTTCATGAAGATACGACAACTTGAGATTCTGGAGGATTAACACAGCGTTTATAATGAAAATTGAGTGAGTAAGTGTGATTATTTCTCTTCTCAGATTCGTTGCTTGCAACAATCTATCTGAGTGCAATCACTCACAAATTTCTCTCATAATAACATTTCAACTATCGTCTCTCGGACTCTCTAAGGAAAATGAAGTCCCTCAGCAACCCAACACGTCCTGAACTTCTCTGACATTTTTCTGAATCGCCGGTATCTTCATGAAAATCCCACTTTGGTAGTTTAATGATTTTATTGGCTGTTTTTAAGACATTGCAATCAGAGGCGCGAATAATTTCAGAATTACCTTTGCTGTACATAGTTTAAGTCTGCTTGTTTCTCCTGAAATAAGATGCCCTCGAAAATATACCATCAACGATAACAAGACATGGACCTCAGCACCTAAGAATATGTAGGACTAACAGTTACCATAATCCCCACCCCGATAATGAGTCATCTCTCAAGAATGAATTGAGTAGTTGAGTGCAAGAACAGTATGACTCGAGTTATATTTCATCTCAATATTTAAAACAACTGGATTTATCAAACTACATATCCTACCAAATTTTAAGAGTCCTAAGATAATATCTTCTTATCAAAACTGAGTTGATCTATACAAGAACGGTACAACTCGAGTTACAAGACGAATCTAATTCCATCGATCACCGATGAAGCAATTCAAGCAACTCACATGTTGTGAACCTCTATCTTATCCATGTTACGAATTTGCTTATAATCATAGTTTCGAATTTCTATAAAAACATACCGTAGATTAACAGACGACTAAATTTTTTCAAGTGCCAAATTTTCGTTTAGATTTTTTTCATGATATTATATTCTTTCTAATGTAAACAGCTCTATAAATATGTATCCACTATATTGATTGGTAAATGAAAATCGTCAATTATAAGAGATTCAGAGGTCAATATTCTCTTAAGTGGTATAACTCGGTCCGATAATTGCAATAACGGTATAACTCTAAGATTTATTATTTTTTTTTTTTTTCAATCGTTTCCAATGCATCTTGATCAACAGTAAGCCTCTATATTCTTGTTTCGTTCATATAATCATTCGTCATCATTTCCCACGTTTTTCTCATTCTCCCAAGATGGCGAATTCTGAACTATAGAGTTCTAGCACCCGACCACTCAATTATGCTATTGGTTCCGACGAGCTCCCGTGTAAAAATCGTTAAAATTGGCAATGTATCGGCAATATATGGGCAATATGTTTAAGTAGCAATGATCAATATATGGGAGCTATAGCCTCAATAAACCGATGCAGCTATTTTCCCCATATATAGCACATCAAGAAATTTCTCGAGTCTCCAATATATTACCATTATATTACCATTATATTGCCAATACATTGCCAATATACTGCGGATAGATAATTTAAACATTTGGTTTATGATGAGCAAATCCAGCTGAATTTTGACTTCTAGCTGTTGAAATCAGTTTCAGATACATTTATAAATACCAGACAACGCCAGATGAATCAATTTTAATGTGTTTATCTGTATACAACCGAAATCATAGCTGCCACACGTTGGCTATATTGAGGAGCACATGGTAAATTTGGTCAGAAGAGCACTACGATAGTATCAACACCGCAGGGTAACGATAACAAAGTGAAAAATGATGATGCACACTACAAGATGAAAGATTGACGATATCCGGCCGTTTCAAGACCAAGGCATTGCAGCTTCCATTTCTCTCTTTTCATCCACCCTCAGCAATCTCTGTCCAGTTTTCACCATCCGCTCAAAATTTCATCCGGGCGAAAATGATAGGGCCGGTGGACAGCTAGGCCAACTCTAATATCATCCCCTCGGGTTGAAATTTGCCGTGGATCATGAGCCGTGGAAATTTCCTTGCAGGCTCGTCACGATTTTTCCAGCGGCAACCGTCGTTCATCTACACGAAGAAATTGAGCCACAAACGATCACGCTTATTTAGCTGTAATAGGCGCGATGCATCTTACATTCTCGATCTTCCTCAACACTGAGAGAAGCATTTTGCTACTGGGACTACTTAGATGTTTTGGTGCGAAGTATTGCTGTCAGACCCTTACGGTTTCGTTATCACAGCAATACGTTTTGTCAGGATAACCAGATCGTGACAAATTTGTTTATATCGGCGCCCCTATTGACAATATAACTCCTACGCTTACTCTCGATGAAGGTAGAATATGGCCTCGATATGTGAGAAGGAGCCTCAAAAACCTATAGGAAAAAGTTTATTCACACTGCCCAGCCTCGTTTATTCCGCTCTAATAGCGGTATCAAATGCTCACAGTAGCTCATTGCGATGAAAAAACTGGTATTGCTGTCTGGCCCTTATAATCTGTTATAAAGGTGTGACAGCAATACTTTTTTGGCCGGAGCGGCAAATCACATGGCCGTACGACCCAAACTTTTTTCTCAGTGAACATCAAAGTTCAATTGAGAAAGCGGCGCAAGCAGACGAGGCAATAGGTGGGCCTCTCCCGCGACATCACAGTTCTAGGTTAATCAAACGGACAATGTCGCATTTCGCGCATGATGCTCCCATTAAAACACTTATCTGAAATTCGTCTGCTTGCGCAGCTTTCTCAATTGGACTCTTTTATCAACAAATTTTCGGTGTAATTAGGCCATTTTATGGTTCAAAAGGGCCTAAGTGCTTAGGCGCTTTTTCATTTTTCGTGGTTGCCAAAGTTTT
Organism: Eretmocerus eremicus; assembly: GCA_030522705.1. Lineage (NCBI taxonomy): Eukaryota > Metazoa > Arthropoda > Insecta > Hymenoptera > Aphelinidae > Eretmocerus > Eretmocerus eremicus. The sequence continues at coordinate 5,743 of JAPYYZ010002663.1, read as the reverse complement.
TTTGAAAAAAATTGATTCATGTGGTGATAGGTCATGGATCAGAGTGCTCAGAAAGCGAGGGGACGGAAGAAGGGCCCAACCGCACCTCGGCCCTTTTTTCACGCAGCCCCTCAATTGACATGAACTGAATCATAAAAAATCTTGAACAATGTAGGAAAAGCTATTCGATTTGCATGGCTACGATTCTGAACGGCAGATCTGCATCACTGGTTGCATGAAACTCGCGATAGCGAATAGGTTAGTGAGAATGCAAAATATGATAAGGATGTCGATAATCATCCCGAAAATCAAGAGTGCCAAAGTTGGGTGTAATCGAAGATTCGAAGATCTAGTGACAATCCATTGGCAAAATCCATCAGATCATGAGTGACTCGTATTCGCATAATAGCGTGTTCTTCAATTTTCAGGTATGGCCTTATCTCAAGTCTGTAAGGATCATGTGCACTGAATCAGCTATCACAGACCTGTAAGATACAACTAAAAGAACCATGCGGTATCTTCCATCAATAATATGGCTCGCGTCATTATGTGCTACCATATTTGGAGACAATAGTAAGTAATCAGTGGTTACGTACAATGATGGCAATGGATCTTTGCTCTAGAATCTATCTCGCGAGAAACTGGTCTACCATTTATTAGGGATCGTCAAGTGAATTACAAGATCGAGTTCGCAAAAATATAAGCTCTAGCCTGAACTCAAGCTGTGTATATCGCCAAGTATGAGCTCCGATGCAAGCGCCTCTAGTCTATGAATAGATTGGAAAAACTATTGTACTCACCAGGAGAGTGTCATATTTCCGGTTTACGGATTTTGCTGAAACTTTGGGAATAGTCTCCTTTTAGTATCAAAAGATGATATCTAAAATCGCAGAGTCTAACGCTTAAGAGTTTCCGAGTTGCAACCTATGACGTTAGCATTATCAGAACATCTCTATAGATGTCATTTTTTAATATGAGCCTATATCTATGGGCGGTACTCATATCTCAAAAATGATTGGGCATGAGACTGTGCAGCTTTAGATATCATGTTTTGGTACCAGCAGGAGACTATTCCCAAAGTTTCGATCAAAGCCGTGATCCGGATGTACGACACTCTCCTGGTCAGTTTTAGCACTCACGGGCTAAAGAAGAATTGCAATCCTTCATCTCTCACGTTTGTTCAGATCTAGCGAAATAATTGAATAATTCTCAAAGACTAAAAAAAGATGAAAATCCTCCCCGGATATAAGCTGTGCTCCGTTTAAAAGAAAATCAGCTGTGTGAGACATGTATTCTCATTATAGGGCAGATAATATGTTATCTGCTAATTGATATTGGAAAAAGTTACTCTCACGGTGAGCAGTTATTCTCTCTTGAAATGGGAATATTAAAGAAAAGAATTCTCCTTTAAATATCGTGTCAATGCAATGATTAGATCATCATCTACTCTCACATACATAAAGCAATATGTTTACGTGAAAGAAATGTTACATACGCGATAAAATGACCTCAACCAAAATATACAGAGGATTATTCTAGGCGTCCACTATTCACCCTCTGTTCACTTAGCTTGAGTATGACAATGTGCCTTGATGCTCATAAGAAAGTAAGGAGAAGAGAGCTTTTTTGTTGTGATAGTAATTTCACTGTCACCCAGAGGCTTCTTTTCAACTTCTTGCCATAGGGCGATTCGTTTACTTCCAAGAACTTACTTGAAATATACCTGTGACAGTCGATCGCTTGACCCTCCTACTTTGAAATCTTATCGCGGACAAACTTCACGTTCTTCCGCTGATGATTTTGAATCGATTGACAAACACTGAATAGATCTATCTTTATTTCACGATTGGAATCCAATCACTATGTTGAACTGTATTTCAGGAGCCCGGCTAAAATTTCGATGTCCTCGCGCTCGCGTACAAGGAGGTTGCATTCACCGTGGAGAGTACATCTCAAGAAATGAATGCCTAAGGCTCTGCCAAATCTTTTATACTGGCACTGAATTTGAACGCACAGTCGAGTCAATTTGTAGAAACAACTTAGAGTGCGAATGCAGGACGCCGCCTTTGGACGATGCAGACGAATTCGGTTTCATGAGGAGTTTGAGTGACCTGCAAGAGTATCGTGATGTTATGCTGTTGCCACAGGGTAATTATCCACATTCCATAATGCGTTCGCTTGAATCACAATTTTAAGTGACATAATTTTTCAAGTAGATCCGAGTGGATTGGAACGGACGAGATGCGGTTATCGTAATGAATTCATCACAGTGAATGAATGCCGGGAATTGTGCACTGGTCTACAAAGAGAAAGAGACGTTATTCAGAATCCCATTACGATTTGCGGGAGTTACTCGAGATGCAAGTGTGAGGAACCCGATGGAGATCAAAATTTTGTTTTCATTGATTTGGACACTCTCGAAGCTCGATATCGTAGGGAGATTGAAAGAAATATAGCTCGTGATGTTAGAATCTGGTTAGATCTGCACAATGAAATGAATAGCGGGTAGGACCATATCGTTCAGTTCAATATTAAGGTAATGTAAAAGCTCTACCGTACCGACACTCATTATGAATTGATTTAATATAAAACAAAAGGATATTCCGGAAAAGTAACTCCAAGCTGCCCTACGTATCGGTAGAACAAACCACTGTGTAAAATTTTGAGGCGATCCGTTTGAAGGGCTTGGAGTAATCTGAATTGTAGTGCAATTACAATGGATTTGTACTATAGTTCAAATTACTCCAAGAGCTAGCAAAGGATCGCTTCAAAATTTTACACAGCGGTTCATTCGGTCGATGCGCAGGGCAGCCTACGAGTTACTTTTCCGAAATATCGTTCTGTTCTATTTTAAATCAATTTATGATGAATGCCGATAAAGTAGAGCTTCTCCTTCCTTTTAAAGGAATTTTCGTATACGACTTCTCTGTGAATCCTCAAAATCCTATCCAAAGTCACCGAAGGCATCATACGAGTCCCTGCTTCTCCTGTGCTGAATGGAAGAGTCGAAGGATTTAAAGGTGAGATGATTCATCGTGTTATTCTTTTCACACTCCATTAAACACATTGTTTCACATAGAATGGAACTTCAAAATTTGGAAATAAATCTGCAGTTCTTTAATGCGGTCCCCCTTCCCCATTCCCTATGAAAGTGAGGCAAACCTCCGTATTCGCGGGGATTAGGTTCCAAGTGAAAACCGACGCGCGAATAATAAATCCGCGAATGAAAAAAACCTCGCGCTTGTGTAAAATGGGAGGTTATGTTTTTCAGCAATCAGGATAACCATAGTCATAATTTTCCACAATGGTATCCAAAATTCTACACAATCGACGTTCAAGTTGTGAATCTATAAATGGTTCATTCATAGATTCACCAGAAATATTAAGAAAATCTGACAAGGACGAATTTTTCGACTTTCATAGTTCATCAGAGCCCATCCTTCCTCTCTTCCCTCATCAGTGAGATTTTTCATAGTAGTTAAAACAAGACACCTTGGAAGAGATATTACGATTGATCAAGACAATGTAAGCAACAGATTGAAATCCAAAACTTTAGATCATATTTGGGTCATACTTTATTTTAATATTCCATTATACAGTAGATAATGTCCAGTACAGTAGATAATAGAACTTCAAAACATTATATGCTTCTTCTCTGGACGCGTGAAAACCAAAGCAATCAATAATTTCAATCAAGAATAAGAGTCAAGGCTATTTGATAATTTCTTAAATCTAATGTTTGTCCAAAATATCAGGTTCGCGTCATTTCATAGTGTGATTGCGGACCACTGACCGCGCATATGCGAAGCAAGAACTTGCGAATAAGAAAACACGGCCACAATCCGCCAACCACGAATAGGCAAAGTTCGCAAATACCAAATCCGCGAATCCGGAAGTCTGCCTGTACCGCTGCTGACCGCTAATCTTGTAATTATTGCTGATCAGCTCGCCTGTGCAAACTCTGTTATGGCGTCGAAGTTTGACAGTCACACCCCTATCACGCGTCGACTCAAATCGACTCATTCGATGTTGGTTATTATCAATGCGAAAGTATGATACGGGCTACGTGCGCGTTGTGTGCGTACCCTAATGATCACAAAGGCCTTCATTTTCGAAAAGAGAAAAAATCAAGCGGAATAGATAGTATACTTCCCCACGACCTGAACTGCAATAGCCGTGAAGGCCAGAGATGGTTCGAGATCTTCTGGCTTCCTCGCACTCATTATGGCAGAAGGACGTGCAAAACTTGCACAAGGATCATTTTTTACACATTATCATGATAGCTTCAGTCACTGCACTATGTTTCATTAGTGTCTAGGTAATTTACCAAGATGAGCGGGCAAAGTGATGAAAGTAATCCAAGTTTGACTGAGAATTGGAATTGCTTGTGAGATACTACCCGTTACGTTGATGTGCGAGTCTAATCGGGTTATGGTTATTGAAGAAAGAATTCGAGAGGACATCCGTGAGTCCACTTTTATTCGCTTGATACGAGAGTCAGATATTTTGAAAATGTTAACAACACGTATCAAAATTAAGCATGAGTGTGTAAAACCTAAATTATGAACCATCATCAAGATCGCACATAATATTTTCTGACTATGAAAAGTTTCCTTCGATATAATATAGTTCTGCATAAGAAACGAAAATAGCAATCTATCTACTCCATGTTCAACTCGAGTAAGTGCACCAATGATTACAGAAATATTTTATTTTTGACCTAGCATTGTTTCTTCAAATTCAATATCATCAGTGACTTTCACATTCCTGAATTCATCGTGATTCGTAATTGGCACAGTCTAGTCACATTTTATTGCAACAACAGATGAACGGCTGTGTTCAAATCCTCTCAACAAAAAATGAAAGATCTATAGTGAGATCACGAATTCAAATATCTCATCTTGGTATAGATCTTGATCTATCTATAGATCTTGATCTATCTTGGTATACAGCTTGCTGTGCATGATAAAAAAACAATGAAATTGGAGTCATGATTGAAAGTAATGAATTGAAAAATATATCTGTAAAAGTTTTTTCAGAAATGAGACAATTTTATTTGGAAAATCTCAACGATAGCGCATTTGACAATCAAGCTGTCATGTTGTCTAGTATCCAATCGAGGTAGTAATCGACGCGAGTGTAGACTCCAGGGAAACCTCCAGTCCCACAATTTCGAACGCCGAAGCTTACGATGCCATATTGGACGAAACGTGAATTGCCGAAGTAATTGGCTATTGGTGCTTGCAGCGGTCCTCCAGAATCACCTAAATTAGAGAGGAATTTGTAGAAATGTAGATTCGATAATTGAAATGATCTACTGTCAGCATTGTGCAAAACGTACCTCCACACGAGTCTTTTCCCTCCTCTCCACCCATACAAATCTGCTTACGCCAAATGGGAGCTTGTTTTTTGTACACTTCCATGCAATCAGAATGCGGGAAAGTCGGCAGCGATACTTTTAGCAGTTGCAGGCTCCTAATGTGCTCCTCCGTTATTCCCCATCCGGTTGCAATCAACTGTAACACATATTTAAGTTTTGTCAAATCATGTGGAGTGATTGTTGACTTTTACAACGGTAGACATGAAGATTCATTCCAATCTGTGGTAATCGAATATTTTGAAGTTCTGTTTCTCAGAATGATTGACTTGAGAAAGGTTTTAGGGTATGGTGAATTTTTCGAGCAGGCGAGATTTTGGAAAGTAACAATTCGGAGATGTGAAAGTTAGGAAGGGTGGAGATCCAGAACGTATGATCACGGAAAGA
>JAPYYZ010002662.1:0-12701 GCA_030522705.1 Eretmocerus eremicus | reverse complement strand
CACTTTGTATATGAATTAATTTAACTTTTGCCATAGAGCAAATAAAAGGATATCTATCTATCTATCTATCTCTCTCTCTCTCTCTCTCTCTCTCTCTCTTTCTATCTCTTTCTCGTAGGATAATCGCTCCTCGGTGAACTGAGAAACTGCGGGCCTCATCGGCTCGCAGATTAAATTTCCAGCCTCGTGCCTTTCGATTTCATGCGAGATTCGAGAGATTACTCGAATTGAAATAGTGCATCGAGGCTCGCTAATGAAAGCCCTCGATTCCGAAATATTGGAGATTATCGATGAGCATATTCTGTCTGTTCGAGAGTATTTCGCGGGCAATATTGACGAGGGAGCGCTCTCGCTTCGTGAATACTTGACTTTCTCGATAATTTTTTTCTCTATTCTGTTTGTAAAGGGGTGCCGAGTGCATATCATCGATTCTGCGATGAGTGCAGTTCCGATCCGAATTGGAAGAGCCGATATCAACCAGGAGAATTCTTGAAAAACGCATATCTCGATGTGCAGCCGCTGATCTCATATTCTATCCGTGCGCGATGCCCCTTCCGTTTCCCTTACCTACACGGCATTAAATATTAATAGTGTCGGACATGTCGAAACCGATTGAATCCCAAGTTCCGGCTTATTTCAGTTTCAGTAATTGAATTTTTGTTACATTCTTGAAATCCTATCCGATTATTCTCGATTCCTCATGTTACATCAAATACGACTGGGGTTGAATTTCAAAGACGTAACAAAAATTCAAGCTTCGATACAGCATTGATCCGAAGTCCAGAATCATTTTTACTGTAAACCTCACGCTGCTCAGTGGTGATATCAACGACCAGGAGCAAGTTTCCAAATTGGTAAATGCAATTGGTGCACGACTTTTCCAAGAATCCAGCCCAATACTCTCCGTCCCGCTTCTATCTTGATTCGTGTGTACGAGCAATTATCTAATCGAGTCTCTATTTCTCTTCTGTTACAGGTGAGTCTCCCACTCAAAGCGTCATTGGCAAGTCAGCTGTCAGCTAAGGCCGCGCACGTGAGTTTGTGTGAATCACGTATAATTACTGCGAGCAGTAGAGCCAATAACCACGATTTCCGCTCGAGTCGAAACTTTTTTCCACGCCGATGACTAATTCAAATGCGCAAATCCATAGCAACTCGTTGACTCGAGATCAATTGCTCGCCAAGTCAATAATTACGCGCGCGCAGTTGTTGCCGGGCCGCGCCACTAATCAGCAGCGAGCTCGATTTCCGATCGCCGCCAAAATCCTTGAAACGAGCAGTGCGCCGCGAAATCGGAATTTTCTCCAACTATTCACAACTACAATCGCTCTAATCGGCGAAGGGGCAGTTTGCCCCGGGTCATGTCGAACTCGGGCGGTACGTGTATGTGTGTCTCGGGCGCACGGACGAAACAATCGGCACGGTGCGGGTCACTGGTGCAGCAGCGATCGATCCCTCATTCGTACTCTCTCTTCATACCTGATATATCTCACCAGTCACGAGTGCATATGAGGATAGAACACACTTGTCCGTACGTCGACCAAGTCAGGGTTGGAAGCGTCTGTGTCACATCTGCTCTTGAAAGAGGATAGTGTTTTCGACGCATTAGCTGCCCTTGAGAACGATATTTGGCGCTCGCAAAATGTGCAGAGACTCGCCCCTGCTTCGGCGTTGAGAACAAATCGAGCTTCGTGTGCAAAACTCGTGCGCGCACGTTTTCTCTCGAGAGCAGCTGCGGTTTGGAGTTTTATCGGTGGCGAGCGAGATGGTGAGTGGCTAAACAAGTCGCGTGATCGTCGAACACCGTCTTGACGACTATTCCTAGTCAATCGAGAGGAAACAACGAACTCTCGCAGCCCCGAGCTGACACTAGAATCTGTTGCAATCGTCGAAGCCGATTAAAAATTTCAAACGCAATTCCCTAATCTCGTTCCAATAATTCGTAAGCATGGAGATTTTTCACCCCAAGCATTGGTTCTCTGTAATCTGCTACTTAGTTTTGAAAATTTGATCAAGTACACGCAGAGGATTTTTGGATGAAAATTACCCTAAGGTTTGTGGTAAACTGATGCCACTTACCATTTGAGGTATTTTCTGGATCGAACTTCTGTAGAATTCATACGTGTTTACGATAAAATTTGTCCAAACTTGTGGTAAATTTTACGTGTTTGGTATAAAAAATGCAGGAAGGTCAATGTAAAATTTATCCTCGACTTGGGGTAAAAATTATCTCAAGTCGCACCAGGCCGTGGTACGCGCATCCATTGTAAATCCCTACCAACATTGAGGAGAAACTACCCTAAGTTAGAAGGTTAAAAGTAGGTTAAAAATTACCTCAAGTCGGGGTAAAAAGTGACACGGCGGTGTGCGATTGTCCTCAGTTAGGGCAATTTTCACACGAAGGTTGAGGGTAATTTTTTCCAAAAAATGCTCTGCGTGATAGACTTTTGACAGTGATACAGCCTCGCTGGAAAGGATAATCAAGTCGCGTTGCTGTCGAGGTCGTGGCAATCATATTAATATGGTTTATCAGCCGCTGTTGTTTTCAGATTTTCAACCCGACGCGCGCTCAAATAGCCAAAATTGTTCCAAATTGAATCTGCTCGCGAGCCACATCTGTCAGTCATTCATACGTAAAGGTTCCACAATAGTACTCTTCAATCCTATCCACTCGACAGGCGCATTAACCTCTCTCTTTCCACCCCGTGCCTCTCGCCCCGAGCATATCCATTTTAAAACAGCCTGGATTGATTTTCCCGTTAAAAAGCGCAGAATCTACAGCTGAGAAAGCTCGCGAAGCTGCAAAAGCTCGATAAAAGGCCGCCTCGTAAATGGCAAATTGAATCTCGTTAATGGAACCACCACATACGAAGTAAGTAATTCAGGTCGCATCTCCCTCGTACATGTAAAGTAGAACGTGCGCGTACGCCGGGTAGTGCGATTTGTACGAATGGTCGACTTTCTACAGTAGCCCGGATATTCCTCTCCACGAGCTCATCGCGCGCGGCATTTCCCGGCCTCGCTCTCGCGGAATTAGTTCCAAATTTAGAGACGTCGCTTTGCGTCCGCCCCCGCATCTCGTCACTTTGGACACTGCTGCGACCCGTACGTCACCGTACTTACTCCACTCGTTTTGTTGGGATAGAGCTAGATGTCTGTTGCTTTACTGCTCTCGAGGAAAAGGGGAGGAGATGCAAGATAATGAAAAAAAAAAGAAAGAAAAAAGAAAAACGAGACGCCAAGAGCTGATGCAGTTTGAAATCGCTCAATCTCACGCCAACGTAGAATTTAAGAACTTTGCCCGTTTCTCATGCTCCCTCTATATACACACTCACAGTCCCGGTCAAGAATCCAAAATTTCACTCAGCCCTCAATCATCCTCACCTTCGTGTTTTACATGCTCATCATCACTCAAAGAATCATCTCAAAAAAGTCGGAAACTCATCGAAAATTTCGAAGCCCTCACTTCCCAGATATCGTGTTGAGGCATCAGATAATCATCCAAGGTTTTCAGAGTCCACGCATGATTGGCGTCTAGATGACCAGAAAATGGCCAAAAACTTCTGCCAAACGCGGAATTAATCGTCTCTCTAACTGTTTTTTCAAAGACCACTGAAGTATCTTTCCGAGAACCTAGATTTAAACGTAGACGTCCGATGAAGACATGTCGATGCCCGCGCGTGAACAGCGACGACGCGGGTAAACGTGGCGAGCGAATCGAGCCATCGATCAAATATTTGCGGCACGAGTCATGCCGAGCTCGTTAAATTTTGGGCGACGATGAATAGGCAAACTGAGAGTCCTGCGGCATGTGGCGAGGCGAAATCCAGCCTCGATGAGGAGCAAGCGAAATCTCTCTTTGGCCGAGCGGAGATTGATGGGCTCCGCAGCTACCGCCGAAATGTACGCAGGAGCGATTGAGACTTCGAGAGGGTCTACCGTTTACCAAAGCTCTCCCGACATCTTTCGTTTCAATTTGTGCCACGACATGTGTGTCCTCTCGCCCTCGAAGAGTTTGAATTATTCATCGTCGTACTACCGAACAGACGCGCGCTGAGAATGCTCGATCGATGGAATTTCCGAGTGGGAGTTGAATCGCGAGTTTCTCGTTATCTCGTTTATTGCCAGTAGCTCTTACCCCGTCAATGTTCGGAGATTGGCGAGCACGTGATGTCCAAAGAGTCTCGTTTCCTTCGAGTGAATCCTGATTCCTGAAGAAGAGAAGTATTCTGTACAATGACGGCGAATTCTACTATCTCTTTTACGTTGCTTTCTAGATTTGCAGTCCGTTCTCTAATTTTGATGGTTGAGACATTCAAGTGTCGAATACAAATCAATGGTAGACATTGGATTTCGCATGGAAGAAACGATCTAAGAAACATTACTAACCGGTATGATGTATGAACGCCTCCTGACCAGAATGGTATAGTTACATTTGGTCTTCTTGAAAAACCAAGTCGGTACTTTGACGCTATCTGGACTCGTAATCATCTTTCAAAAAAATCCTTTCGGAATTATACAGATAGACCCTTTATCAACTGAATGCTATAAGAATCATTCTGGGGAATGATTACGAGTCCGAATAGCGTCAAAGTACCAACTTGGTTTCTCAAGAAGCCAAAATGTAATTTTACCGGTCTGGTACGGAGCCGTCCATATATTTGCTATCATGCAGAAGATCAAAAAAATTCTTTAAATCACTAAATTTGATACATTTTCCACATCCATCAGGAATACATGAAAAATTTCTAGAAACTCTTTTTACGATCGACATATACAAAGCAGACTAAAACTCTGAATGTCATATTTTTTGTGTATCGGGAACAATTAGCTTAATACAATTATTAGATACACAGAGTAACACTTACTGACAATTGGACTGTTGCAAACCATAGTATAAGTCCATTCTTGACTTTTGAAAAATCGAGTTGGTTCCTTCAAACTTGCTAATTTCTAATATCATCTATCGGAAAAATTCCTTTACCATCGTACAAATTCACAGTTTACCTGCATAGAAGCAAAAAAATTTTCCTGGTGAAACCAAATCCGGATCTCTCAGATGATGTAGAGCTAATGGGAATTTGAAAAATTCAGAATGAACTTATCCACTATGGTTTGCAGCCGTCCAATTATAACTTATATCTATACCATGACAGCCGGACCATCTCGTTTTAGATATGCCCTTCCAAATCCCGGTTCAAGAGTCCCCGTAGAATTCCCCGGGAGAATACCAAAAATGCTAGGTGGAATCCACGAGGTATTCCACGTGGAATTTCCATGGGGGTTCTCCACGTGGACTCTTGCGATTGGGATAGAGGCCGTAATTCACAAGTTTGCGATTGTAATGCTTGTCATGGTGAATATTGCTTGTTCTGTCAAGCACAAAAATCAAAGACAAAACGTGATGTACTTAGGACTTCCTCATCATTACTAGCATCAACATCCTCGACGGCGCAGTAAGCTCATCCCCGCCTCCCAAAAGTAACAGAATTGAAACGCTGCCACAGCAGACAGTGCATCGGTGTCGCTGCGTTGCATACATCCTCCTGCAGAATCCCGCAGGCTCGGCCACCATCCGAATCGATACATTCCACTTTCGGCTATTCGATCACTTTGAGTGCGAGAGACCCACTCAATGCACACGAACCCTTACCTCCATGAGAGTATCATCGCAGTCAATCAAGAGCAAATCCACTATCTCTGCAAGGCCCGTGCAATTTCGCTATTACAGCAGCTGCGCCATCAAATCCATTCCCAATCTGCGGAAGCCGCTTTCGAGACGAATATACGGCTCTCAAAGTCGATTCGACGCGAATGCGCATCTGCCGCGCCTATACACGCGGTTCGATTGGACGTTTGAGCGACGGCGAATTGTCTCAGACCACAGAGTTTCGCCCGATACACGTGTATATATCGAGTACCTCGAAATAGGTGGGTCAGGTGCGCCTATTGAATGACCCCATCGGTATAGTAATGCGATGCGCGGGGATGCGCTGACCATTAGGGTCATTCTACATTGTTCGGCGCTCGATGGCTCGATTCGAATTTGCGTTTGGGGAGAGCGGAGTTCAGAATCACGGAGGGTTTCGTCTCGGTACGAGGGGTTGCGAGATGGAGCATAACAGATGGCCGGGTAGGGATCGATAAGGCGTGTCTACAATGTTGGAGCGTCGGAGATGCGTCGAGGGTCGGCGTTTGGCCGCTCTTCGATATTGCATTATGTAGCAGTCGCGCGAAACGCGAAGATGCATTATTCAAGTCCCGCGTTCGATCTTCCGAGCTGCCACGGCATGATCGAGTTGCTGCTCGATGCGAAGGCTCTCTTGATTATCATGATTGAATGAGCCGAATGAGAGAATCGGAAATGTAGGCGCACAGGAATGTGCACTCGTAGTCGCTTTAGAGACGAATGCGAATTAAATTGACTCTGGCGCCAAAATTGACGTATGGTACTGATTTTATGTTGATAAATGCATAATTTGTGCAACTCATCTGTTCGACCCATAACTTTATCAAAGGATCAATGCTATAATATACATTTGAGGAAAGATTCAGAATTGAATCTGGAATACTTGCTGTAGGTGATATACAAATGTTTGCTCGTCTCTCCGGAGTCCATTCGCCAACATCACTAGTCAGGTGCTGTAGCGTACACAAAGTTGGCGACTAGTTGCAACGCTGTATACTTGGACTGGCCTATTTTGCCGCAATTTATTATATGGCGTGCACTGCGCCCGATGTTTTTCGCTCTCTTTTCCCTCGCTCCCTCTCACTCTGCACACCAGACGAACAATCTTGCTCATTTCGTTTATTGACTCTGCGGACGAAACTTTTTATTTGCCAGCTGTTTGGTGTATATAAGAAGGAGTTTCTCTTCCGAGCGGTTGAGCTTTGAGATAGAGGCCGAGTCTTTTGGGAGTTCGAAATTCGAACTTCCTCGTAACTTGTATTGAGATTGAAAACTCGAAACTGGAAAATCAATACCATCTGTGATGAGATGGGTTGCAAAAATTTTCAACTCTCAAAATTTCTTTTAAGGAAGTTTTGCTGATTCCGCTAGATCCTAGTTCAATGAGTAAGAAGTCACTTGAAGAAATTTGGAGAGAATGCTACTGTTTTCATGAATCTTTAAATTGACGAAGTGTATCCTTATGATCTATTCATTGTACTACTTCAATGGACCCCCGGCCTTGCATTCTTCAATCACAGGAAATAATATTAAATATAGAGCACAGAGAAAGAAATTCTTGAAGAAGTCTCCATCGGTCTACTTTGAAACATATCTTAGAATATGGGAAAATTTCTAAGATTAATAGGGAATTTTCTTCCTCGTTTCTTGCCCAAAATGTTCAAGATTCACAAAGAAAGGGTGTGAGTAGACGGTGCTGCATCAGAAATAAAAAAATTAATTGGGTCGATCAGGACAATGAATCTAGTTCTAGACTGATTATCTTGCCTGTACAAATAAAATTCACAAGCCTTGTGATTGTAGCATAGCTATTTTCGACTTAGGAGAGGTCTTACAACTGTATTGCAGCTCTAACCTGTAAGATATGATGGCAAACCTAACCGAACACCAGCTGCATTGGCTGAAAATGAATTCAGTAGTACTGATGAATTGATCAGCTAGGTCGCTAAAATTTCAGTAACTCCATTGGGTGACCCGTCCTCTACGTATGCGTGCTCAATATCCACCATACTATCACCGAATAATGTCGACGAGAATTTCGAATATTTGAATGGTAATCGTTACTTGAATGACCGCAATTGAAAAGCGGCACAGAGTTAGATTAATCTCTCCTGAGTGGGCTTACCTGCCACCTCCCCGGTGGCGCAGTTGGTAACGTGCGGGTCCAGAATACCGGAGGGCGTGGGTTCAAACCCCACCCTGGGCGATTCCTTCATCTCTATATCGCTTTTTAAAATATTGAATGCCTTCGGCTTGCAGCCACCAAATAAAAGGTGGAGCCTCCCGTGTAATAATGCGTCGCCATGTACCGCTTGCGGTTACGCATGATCACGCATGGTCGTCACCACTAATTTTTATACGGGCTCGAAGGTCGCAGCTTGAACCTTTATCAGGCTATAATTGTCAGCCCAACCGCATCGATAGGTGGCTCGAGAGAAACGATAGAGTAGATTACATCACTGAGAGCGGAAGGTGAGTTCGGGCACTAGGACGTGTTGTTGACCGAGCGCAGCGAGGGAGACATGTCTCAAGGGCCCGGACGAGCTCTTACGCCTGAAGTGATGTGATACTTTTCACCACTAAAGCCGCAAAAAGGGGAGAAATCTCCGATTTTGAAGCAGAGATTCTGGTGCTAACTACAGTGTGCAACGCGCAAGGTCAAGTTGCCGATTGCGCACTCGGGCTTCGCATGGCGAAGCCAACGCGCCCTCGTGCGCAATCGGCAACTATTCCTCACTCGTTACTAAATGCACTATATTTGTGTATGATTTTATCAATCGAGCGATAGAGTCCCAATATCGATGAGATCTATCTCATCGATATAAGTTAAATAAAGAATATTGCCATATTGAGGGTTGCTGAAATTTCAGTCTTCCAACTGAATAACCCAGATGGCTTGCTGGCTATAATTTCAGTGTCAATTCAGTGAAAATTCTCAACACGGGTGACCCTCCGAACAAAGGGCGCCGATTGAAAAGCTGTCTCGCACGAGTAGGACACCGCCGATAGTGGTCCTCGAAACTCGCGATGGCATCCCAGCGTCTAGTTTCCGTCGGCAGAGTCGCGCACAGATCTGTGTATGGCCAAGTGTAATGGGAAATCAAAGCATAACTCGTGGCGCGCAGCAGTTGCTCGAGTTTGAACGGGGCGAATCTCGTGTCGCTGTGAAGGAATGATTTGGAGCGTCTGTTGGTCGCTGTGAAGTTTGTGTTTTGACAGTATTGAGCGAAGCGCTGCTTCCGAGTTCCCAGAGATTGCACTAGCCTCTTTGTTCCCGTTATCCTTGTATCGATCGAAATGACAGTACGTGAATGACAGTTTAGAGAGAAGAATGTTCGGGAGTCAATAGCTTCGTCGAATATCTGATAATTCAAAGTCAAGGGAGATGGTCCTCTGGTTTCACATCGTAGAATTGCGTATGGGATCGACTGGCAATGGAATGTTTCGATTCTTTCACGTGAAATTTTTTGAATTTATGTCTTAAATACTCTTTCGACCTTTGATGAAATAACTCTCAAGGAACTGTAACATGACTGTTCTGAAAGTCAATTGGATTGGATAATGAAGCATTACGTGACTTGGATCTGATTTCCCCACCATCGGACTCGTTTCACTGGTTTGCGGACAGTTCTGTCCATAGTACCACCTTCAAAATGTAGTCTTCGTGGCACTGGATAAATGAATGATTAGTGATCGCATTCCTCAAGCTGTCTCGCTGACAATACAATGCTTCCCGTAGAGAGGTCAAACATACAAAATTGATATGCTTCCCCGCCATCACAAACACAATGTGGAAACTCCGCAAAGAAGGAAACGATCTTTTCAATTTTTCATTGATTCGTTAAGGCCATGTCGGAGCCGTGCAAGAGTCTGCGGTACGGAAGGCGTTCCCAGATTCCTCGAATCCCTCAGTAATTTGGAAGAAGTAACGAGTAGACGATTCTTCTATAGACTTGAATCTACAGTCGTCTACTCCTCTTTTGGTCCAAGTCGCTGAGATATTCGAGGAATTTGGGAACGCCTGGGAAACATAATATACATGTACACCTGCGTAGTGTATACACGCACTCAAGGCGAATGTAGATTCGAGTAGATAGAACAGTCGTTTACTCGTTATTTCTTCCAAATCACCAAGGGTTTCGAGGAATCTGGGAAGGGCTTTTCAGGCGGCGGATGCGTGGCTACGACATGGCCTTAATCTAGCTTGGTATTTTCAAGTGGAAATAAGAAATCATCTCTCACTCGTGCATTCAATAACGATGAGTTGCATCGATCTGTATTTAGAATTGAATTGGATGCTTTGCTCGATGTTAAAATTTTCTTTTTCTTTTCTGCTTACCTCCGTCGTGAGTTTCCGAGTCCCTATCATACTACGTACTCATATGATTAATTCTAAAGCTTTTCCCTGATTCTCCTCTTTCGCTTACCAGTAGACACGACACTCACAAAAAGAGAGCTCGACCTCCGGGAGCCCGATCGTGCTGGGAATTTTTTACACATTCTTTGAGCCAAAGAAAGAAACAAGTATTTTTTGTTTAGTTCAATGGGCCTCCCCTCCAAAGATACAGACAGAAACGTTAGCATTGCAAGTATACCTGTATGTACAAATTGTCAATTTAAGCCTATATGAGCAATGTTCATGTCTTCTATTGAATCGTTTGAGGAGAGGCCCATTGGACTAAACGAAAAAATACAGGTATCAAGATTTCCAGCAAGATTTAGCTCCGGTAGGTCAAGACCTTTCCTTGTGAGTTACGATGAGTGAAGCGATGGGAGTTGAAAAACATATTTGAACAGTCTCCCATCTGCTCGTTTCCAAAATGTGATCCGTTTCTTAGAAGTGGGGAACGTGAAAAGTATCATAATCACTCGAGGAGTGATCATCTTGCCACACTTTTCCCATAGTCCTTTACAATCTCCTAGAGAATCCTGCGACATCTGAGTTTGGATCCACAATTGCAGTACAAGATTTGAATCCTTAAGCGCTGGAATACAAGTATACCATCCCAGAATAGGCTTCCCAAGCTCATCACCCTCACCGCTCCACTTCGTAACGAAATTACATCCGGGAACAGAGCCTCGATACGAGCTATCGATACCACCCCCTCAATCGCAAATCGATCAAGCGCCGCGTCTGCTACTGCGCTTCCTTGTAATTCATACCACCCGGAGGAAGGGCTCGTTCCTCAGTCATCATCCACGAGCGTATCTCGACACTCCTACAGATGCGGATCGATCCGCGATCACGTCCCGTGACAACCACCATCATCATCGCTCGGCTTCAGAGCGTGGCTATCCACTCGTACACCCGAGTCCATTGCAAACACAATCACAGGATGCGTCCGCGATCTCGATTGCGGTACGTCCTCGTGACATTCACAGAGTCCGAGACTCGCACCGTACCATGGGCCTCCGCACCAAAGTCGAGCTCTAATCCACGTCTCAGCGAGATTTCGCGGCAGCGAGCTCGGGATATATCATATTTGCGAGGCAAATGGGCTCTCAACGAGCTTCAGAGCGTCTCTGTCTCTCTCTCTCCTTCTTTCTGCCCCTCGCGCGCAGACAGACTTTGCAAGCTCGACTTGCGGGAGCCAAAAAGCCGCGCGTATTATTAGAGAGGCCGCCCGAGCGGAGCTGAGAGTTGGTGCGGAGACTACTCTCGTATTCTAGCGAAAACTTGCGCCAAAGATGGCGCGGTACATGCGACTCTCGGCGATGTCCCGGATGGGAGCTTGCGGCGACTCGAGCTTGCGACCTGGACTGCTGGACGGGTGTACGGGAGAGTTTGGTATGGAAGACTGCTCGTTGGTGGTCGGAGAGTGGAGCATTCGTGTCGCGTTGGGTGAAGGCATTTTTGAGCTTTTGGCAGAGATTCTGGCTGATTTTTCGGCGCTAGGGAAAATGTGGGTAGTTTTGATTGAGAAGTGCAGCGATACTGTGTATATTTGCTTCGACCAAAAAAGAAATTGCCGCTGACGTGCAGTGAATTAAATTTGAATTCAATCCTCGATCATCGACGATCTTTTTTTTTTTCTTTTTTTTCGAAAAGCTTTGTTGACCCCATCTCAGGGCTATTCAGCTACAATTCAAATTCACAAATGTAATGATATATGTAATAAAAAAACTCATTTACTAAATGACAATTAAGCTATATATTCAATTTACAATCATCAAGGAACCTTAGGATGATTTGACAAATAATCTGTGTTGGTGTGATCAGTAATGATCTTACTTTAATCGGTAGGCGTACTCCACTATCTCTTAAGGATTCCATCAGTAAGACTCTTTCGTTATCAAAGTTTCTGCACTGCCACATAATATGATCAATGTCTTGTGCTCCAAAACCACACGTACACTCTGGATTGTCTGTCAAATTCTTACGAAAAAGGGACTCACCAAGATTATAATGATTTGATCGGAGACGATTTATAGTAACAATGGGTATCCGATTGATTTCACACTTGCGAAACCAAGAATCTTTACTGTCATTGTGATAGTTCTCGAAGAATTCTTTTCCTTTGGTGAGCCCTTGATTTTTGAGTTTTTCTTGAGCACTTTTATAAGATTTAGCAAGGAATTCGCAACGCAAGTCTGTGAATGGTATTTTCAAATGATCATCAATATCTTTTGTTGTTGCCATTTTTGCTACATCATCAGCTCTCTCATTACCCGTAATCCCTATATGTGACGGAACCCATACGAAGCGGATCCGATGTTCTCGTGATTCCAATACTTACTCTCTAATTTTGAGGATAATTGAACTTGTACGAACATCAAACTTATTCGAACTCAATTTTTGCAGCGCAATTAATGAATCTGTAAGTATGATAGTATTTCTATCGTTCTGGCTCAAAGCAACGCTTACTGCTTCAAGTAAAGCAACGCATTCGGCCGTAAAGATTGAAGCAATCTTACTGATACTTTTTCCAATTTCTACCCCTAATTCCTCGCAAATACATGACGCGCCTACTGAATTAGCTCCCAGTATCTTGCTTCCGTCAGTGAAGATAGA
>JAPYYZ010002661.1:0-17569 GCA_030522705.1 Eretmocerus eremicus | reverse complement strand
AGGGTCGTCGAGCCCGCCCACGGCTCACGGTTTTGGCACCTTGGATTTTCTTGAATTTTGAAACGGCCGTATCTCCGGTTCTACTGCATCAAATCAACTACAGTTTGGCTCATTTTGAAGGTAACTGTTTCGGCTATTAGATGAAATCATCTTTGGAGCTCTATGAGCACGCGCATGCGCAGTAGATTTCATTTTCTTAATCGAAAAGTACTTTTGAAAAATCTAATCGCGTATTCAACGCTTTTTTCAGCTCGAAAAAATTCTGAAAAAACATGTCTTCGATGTGAATAACTTGACAATCACATTAGAGTAGGTTGTATGTCTGTTCTAGGAAGATGTAAGGGAGAAGAACGCGTTTTAGCCATTTTTTGACTTTCAAATCGTACTAAAACGCATGCCACGAGCTCCAAACCCCCAGGAAATGGCTGAAAATTCCTTTGTGGTTAGATTACTAACTGACAAATTGAAAAAAAATTTTCTCCAATCTTCTGAAGGGTGGTCAAGAAAGTTATTTTGCAAAACATTATTTTCGTGTATTTTGGACTCTGAGACCATGTGGGGGGCTTGAGGAACTTTTTGAGACCACGTGAATGATAGGTTCTTTGATTACCTTTCAGGTGCTCTTTAGAAAATTGAAATCGGTTGAGGAGGAGAAAAGTTATAAGCAAAATACTAACGCAAGATTTGATTTTTGGGTTTTTCAGTAAAATCAATTATTTACGCCTAGCCGAGGCAAAAAAAATTTCTTTCGGCCCAATAAAAATTGCTCAAATCATGTTTCAATATATCTAACCGATTGAAGAACTTTGCGAGGCGAAAAAAAAATGTGTAGAAAATATTTAAATTTGGCGTGGACATCCTCATTTATGGAGTGAGAATCGGTGACATTCAAACATCAATACCTCTTCGCGACTCATCCATCATTGCTCAATTGATGGGGCGTATTTCTTCATCCTAAGAAATGTCAACGTTAGCGACCGCCACGGCGGCCAAGGTTTCCGATCAGATCATATGCCGGCGCCTGTGCCCGCTGCAGCCACCGCATGGCCGCCCCCTTCCAGTAGAGTTGTAACCTCAATTTTATCACAGATAACTCCATATGAGAGCGTCCACGCCAAACGGGCCACCTAGCATGGACCGCGCGGATTTTGCCAAGAATGTCAAGACTCGCTATACTCATTAATCAGTAATCTAGAAAGAGTTTCTACTCATATGAATCGATGAATTTTTTCTCGATCTTTCCAACGGTTTCTTCAGTTCATCGAAAGTAATTTTCCTTCAATGAGTAAATTGATGGAAAAGTTTAGGATGCGACTACTCGAAGAGCCCATCTTCGATTTCAATGTAACTTTGATCAGTGATCCTTACGTAACGTAGCTTTTGATTAAGAAATTCAGAGTAGGTACGTGCCCCGTTGGTCAGATATTAATTCAAGCGCAACAGAATTTGAGCGCGCCCGACCCGTTTTCGCGGAAACGACCGCTCCGCGCAGGCAGGTAGCCGCGCACATTGATGTACGTACAATGAATATCCAAATATTTCGCACATCTGCTGCAACATCCAGAAATCTTAGGTAATTTTAAAATTTTAAAAGTTCAGTTCAGAGCCATTTCGGACTCATGGCAGACCAACCGTGTGAGTAGAATCATGTGTACATATTTACACGTAGATAGAAAAATAACCACTAGCTTCGGTGCAAGGAAACTTGTGTATTGAACAATAATAACAAATAGCTTCGCGCAATCATTTGAATTCCGCGCTCGCTCGCATATTTGTGGAATAACCCGTATATCAGCCCTTTCCTAGCTGCCGACGCATATATGAACTAACACGCGTAATTTGTCACTCACATCTCATTTCGAAGAATCGATGAGACGCGAAAATTAGCTCGCGCGCATGGAAATCGCGCGTCTGCGTCGCCGCAATGTCTAGCCGCCGAAAATCCTCTAAGTGGAGCGACTGACCAAGCAGAGGCAATATTAGGTGGGTCACGAGCGCGCTCTTCCTACATCGTCTGGTTCTCTCGCGGACGACTTCACTTGCCCTCTGGGAAAGCTTTTCATCTCCAGCTCGCTGCCTCGTGCCCGCTCCTGCTGGTTGGCCGCACCACTTCAACGGATTTCGACAAGTAGAAGTAAGCGCTATTACTTCTAATAAACCACCTTGGCACACGTCCCTGCGGCGGAGCCTCGGTGAAAGAACCTTCCATCAGTAGTAGCGATCTGCGCCCGCCGCAGTATTGCTACCTGATGGAACTAGGGATCCAAAACATCTGCGGTCGGGTAGGCCACATATCCTCGACACATCACCCAGCCGTAGATCAGCCATCTCGAGACCTTTTTCGGGGTCGAGACTCATGGCTGACCGGCACTACCGAGCTGTACGAAGATCGTTCGTCATTCAAATCTTAGGGCAGTAAAACCACGCGTTTGCGATCTCAGGAATTCGCATGTAAAGCCATTCTCGCTAGAGTCCCAGCCATCAACCGCGTTAGAATCATATTTTTACGCACATTGAGTAAGCGATGTGTTTAACAAACCTTGTCCGCGTTTGGATGACTTTACGTCAATTTCTGTTTTATTTGTGTGCTCACAGATAGACGGTTTCAAAGGGCAAAGTATATCGGTATGAGTCAACCGATATACTCATAAATTTTCACAGGCTGCTTGTTCATTCAGAAGTACGACAAATTATTGAATTTCCCATGTACACACGTTCGTGTTAGTTTGGTTCATCTAGAGTCAATTCCAAAGTAATAGAAGTCACTATTATTATACGTTTATTTCAATAAATATGAGTCGGAAGATACCCACAATCTTTGATTGAGAAAAGTACCCAATAAGTTATTTCCATGAATGTAATTTCTGTTATTTCCAGGTTCTTCGATGATAGAATCAGTTGGCTGCATAGAAAGTCATTTAGCCACGTTAATTATAAACATTTCAAGCTTTTGAACGTATTCAAATTCCGTTCCAGTCAAAAGTTACTGGAAATTTCTGCATGCTATTTTACACGACTCGAATAGTGACGATTTCACTCAGAAATGCAATACTGTTTCGCGGCAGCCTCAACGTTTCGTTAATTCAACATCTATCCGAGTGATAGATAGTTCTAGGCGTAAAATGCGCCGAGAATCGTAAGGAAATTCATTTCCAGTGCTGAGATACACGCGAAACACGCATTCGAAACTATGCGAGTAAAATAGTCGCATATTGGATATATATGCTTCATGGCTTGATTTCAACGCTTATAAATTATCTGAATATTTCCTAAGCTTTGAAAATGTGGCAGTAGAATGCTTTTTCAGCAACTTATAATTGATATGCAGCAGAGTACTACGAAGGATCTCCGAGAGATCGATCGCACGCATGCGAGGTGTGATCGATCCAAGCAGCAAAAAGTGTAAGTTATTCGCCGAGGGTCTCGCCGGACCGGCGTTTCGTCGTTGTATCGGCAATAAGGAAGCTGCCGATCATTTGCTCTCTTAATTTTCAAATTAGAAATATACATTTCAGACCTCGCACTGCATCGTTGAGATTATCCATACTACCTTTCTTGGGAACAGTATCTGGGGTGATTAGAAACCTTGAAATAATTCATGTTCCCTGTGAGGATCTCAGAGGAGAAACCAAGGACAGGTTGAGGAAAATGTGGGCGGGAAACTCTCTATCCCAAAAAATGGATTCTGAGAGGTGATATTGTCACATCTTACTTTAGAACTGAAGAACGGTCTGGTTAACGTTGAACTAATGTGTTGGCCCTGAAAAGATTGTATGAATAATCTCAACGATGCAGATGTGCGGAATACTTGGATGTTCATTGTACGTACATCAATACGCACGGCTACCTGCCTGTGCGGAGCGGTCGGCTCCGCGAAAACGGGTCGGGCGCGCTCAGATTTTGTTGCGCTAGAATTAATATCTGACCAACGGGGCACGTACCCACTCTGGAAAATTTCTCAATCAAAAGCTACGGTACGTAAGGACCACTGATTGAAGTTTCATTAAAATCAAAGATGGGCTCTTCGAGTAGTCGCATTCTAAACTTTTCCATCATTTTACTCATTGAGGGAAAATTATTTTCGATGAACTGAAGTAACCGTTGGAAAGATCGAGAAGAAATCTATCGATGTATATGAGCAAAAGTTTTTTCTAGATCACTGATTGCATTGAGCCATGCATTGAGAGCGAGAGAGATAGAACATAGGGCTTAAGGGTTGAAAGCTGGGACCCGTGGACTTGCTCTCATACGAGATTCAAATGTTCGAAGTCAACGGCAGGGTTATGAGACCCGCAGTCTAAGCTTTATATGTCAATCACAATTTCCGAGTGAGTTGTGGGGGAATCGTTCACAAATTGATGCTTGTTCGTTAGTTTTTGGTGGTGAAGGTGAAGTAAGGAATTTCTCTCGATTCCAAAGTATCCCACAAAGAAGAGAGTAAGGGAATGTTCGAAGAAACTAGTGATCAGATGAATATATGCATCAATGAGCAAAGCTCCTATCATCCAGGAGAAGAGTTGGGATCATCTAACACTGAAACGGGAAATTGTTCTTAAAATGAGTGAACGAACGTTTTTTGATCAAATAATCTCGCATCTGCTGAACATAAGTTTCCTCCCTCGTTCCCTTGCTCCCCTCTTCGAGAAACACTTCAAAATCCGGTGAAATGGGAAATTTTCCCACCCTCAATTTACCGCTAGAAACTGGAGGACAGGCATAAACTTGTGAATGAGGTCTGCACAACTAACTTTGGGATACTGATGCCAGACTGGCACATATCGGATTTCCCGTCAACAATAGCGATCGGAGTTGTTAACCACCAAGAAACGATATGCATACTGTCAGTTTCAACCTAAGAAGTGAAAAAGCTAAGAGTCGGAAATGAGATGGAGGAAGGGTTTTTGAACACTAATGGTTGTTGTAAACATCGGAAGAGCGTCCAGCAATCGTTCAAAAAAGCCTCAATTCAACCAAAAGACTCTACGGAGGTAGCAGGTTGCATGCGCTCCGGTGAAGCGTGGCATGCGAAGGCGCGGCGTCCGGATATAGCTATCAAAAAAAGAAATATCAAAGAGTGTAATTCTGAGATATGACGCTCTCAAAACTTGATTGTTTAATTTCGAGGTTAGGTTGCCTAAATCCCATGAATTAGACCCCGCCATCAAAAATCTGAGGGAAAATCACGTCGATTTTAATTCTGTTGATATTCATTTGCTATGGTTTCGAGGCGTCTACAGATTGCTCAAAGTTAGGTGTTATGGCGCTCGAAGACGGCGCTTGGAGAGTTGAGTGATTTGCGCCAGGTACATCTGGGTGAGCTCATCATATTTTTGCGAGCAAGCCTGTCTCTCGAATTGGAATGATGGGTTCTCAGCCAGGAGCAACACAACAGGGATGGCACTTGCCACGTTTGAGCTTCACCTTGGGGGTGATCAGTATGAGACCGGGAATCGCCATGGGCGGAATCGTAAGAATTATTGCTCATGCAATGAGAATATCCATCGATATCAACATCAATGAGATATGGCCCTAACACATTCCCGAGGAGTAGGTCGTTTGCGGCCCGTACGCACTGTTAGATTTTGAAGACTTCGGATCCCTTTCCATGAGTCCAGTTCATTCTCCTTCGTCTCCCTGAAAGAATTTTGGGACTCATCTCACTCATTTCGGAGTTATTGAGGAAAACTCATGACGAAGCTATGCAATCCCTGAACATCGTTGAATAGTGGGAAATGACAGCATTGAGAAGACTAGGACAAATAGTGGCGCTCGGATAGTTCTCGGCAAGGATGGGCTTTAACGTAAGAGATGACATCTTGTACAATCAGGATATAAGATAGCATCTCCTACATAGGAGGCATAGAGAAGTGCAATCTTGATGGATCAATTGGGAATGAGAATCACCTCAAGTAGATGTCGAAGGGAACTGCACGGATCCATGTTCTTTTTCTCTGCTATTTTACCCTGCATATACTGATACAACCACCGTTCATCTTGGAACTCGTTCAATTCGTCGCAAGTCTGATAAACGTAATTAGCAGTGGAGAAGCAATGGTTGGCTCTGTCTAACGATTTTTCTTTCCGATCCTCGAGATATTTGAATCTCTCAATACTGAGTGATTCACTGTCATGTTTCAATGACCGCGAACAGAATGAATGTACTATGTACAGAAAATTACCGTACTCTGTCCAAACAGTTAGATGAAATGGATCCAGCTCTACAGCTCTCTGATAGCTCCGTTGGGCTATTTGAGCTTTATTCAGATACTTCTCTCCAGTCCTGGAAAAAATCATCAATTCTGAGCGACAAAACCACGGACATATCAAAGTTTTTGAGGTGGGATTTGCGAGCTGCCATGGAGTTGAGTCATAGTTACGCCTTGGAGAAGCAAACAGATCCTACGTATCATTTCTTAGAATAACCCTTAATTTCTCAATTATCCCCTATTTTTTCTATAACATGCGATCGAATATCCACTTGAGTCTCAAACATCAGACTTTGGACTACTTCGACGTATTTTGAGAGACCAAAAAACGCGAGACTCTGTCAGCGAATTTGGGGGAAATTCTCATTGGCTTATTGGAATTGGCGATCGGCACGCAACGGAAATTGAATTCGTAAATATGATTTTGAGCAGACTATTAATTTCTTCATCCCACTGGGAGTTCTTGATCTTATGAACATCGTTCATAGGGACTTCTCGGGGGGGGGGGGGTAAGGAAATAGGCGGTTGAGAATAATGAATCGGCCCTTGTCAGGTATCGAGCCCGGACCAATTTGTCCCAGTTTCTGGTACCAAAATATGGAAGAAACAAGGTCGAACAGGTCTGGATATCGCTCTCGCTTTCCAGGGTACCCTAGAAACCCTACGAAGAATGGTAAAAATCTATCTTTCTTCGAATCATTCGCCGTCTACTACATTCCAATGGATCGTTTTGAAGATTTTTCTTTCCTATACTCTTGATAATTTACCAATTCAAATGAACACACTTACATGTCTGCAACCTTCCGTTCAGTCCCCGAAAACGATTCGTGAAGTCTTAAACTGATTTTTTTTTCCATGAAAATCGACCAAGGATACCTGAGCTGACCAACCCAACATGTTTGCCTGACGATTTTGCATCAAGAACCGTTTTGCGGAATACCTTTTGTGGGGATAGGAATTGGTGAAACGCAAAAAACGCACTTCAATTCCCTCGTCGACTCGGTCAACACCCACTCCTGTCGATGTGCATTCTTGCACTGCTATAAAGGTGGTCTCATTCTGGAGACGATTGAACCAGTCATCGACTATGTTTTGAAAGCTGTAAAACTCTGCGCATACACGGGAGAGTTTGTTTTTTGATCGAAGAATCGCTTCCAAAATCGATTTCCGATGGTTTGACCACTTTTTATCTCCAGAATATGTCTAAAACAAAAGTTTCTCCTTAATGTCAAATGCTCCAGAAAATACATTGGAACAGATGGAATTTTCTCCAATACTCGAAAGATATCCGTTGCGCTAACCTTGTTTGGGCATTGAAACTCAGTTCAGACGCCGGAGAATGTAACTTCGGAGTTTTGTTCCATTTGGAGCTATAATCAGAAAATTACGCTAGATTTTTAGAGACGTTTCGTAGAAATTGCATCCGTCGGATTCCAATCCGATACAAAGTTTTTGATACCACGAACAAGATATTTGGAACAGATGTTCCATCGCTTCGGTATCAAGTGATTGCATATCTCAATACGATGGTGTAGTTTCGTTTTGATCAGACTATTGTTTGGAGAGTTACGCTGAGCTGTTGCATGACACTCGAGAGAATTTCATCCGACGGCAGCCGATGCGACTGCAAGTTTCGGCCGCTATACTCAAAATATCATGATTAGACCTCTGTTTAGTTCTACATCAGGTAGTGCTCATAGTTCTAAACCTCTTCGCAGAGGTTTATGGCGATTTATTGGATGTTCAGGAGATGGAAGCGTTCCACGCATGTCGGATAAGATTTACCGAAGGTCAGGTTTTCATTTCTATTGGGAATTTTCTTTACATTTTCATTGCCACACACTCCGGACGTATGTTGATCAACTCGTTTCATGGAGTAGGTGTTATGCAAGATTCATTGTGAAATTGTGGGTGAATTCGAGCCTCCGTTGAGGGATGGTACCCGATCTTTGCATTAGATAGGCTATGAAAAAACCAGGCCACATGTCCTTGCTTTCTCATAGGGGTTCCAGGACAATTGTCTTCGAATCCTAGATGAATCTGGTTCCCCATGAAGATTCCAGGACAACTGTCTTCGAATTTCACATGATTCTGGTCCCTCATATAGCTTCGAGGACAAGAACTCTAAGGACAACCGTTCTCGAATTCCGGTCCAGATGCCCCAAAGCACTTTTGCGGAGGCACCTATTTCCCCCACCAAGTGCTCTCCCCTTTATCGCACTCTTCGCAAGTTTTCATCTCGTCATACTCAGAGTTGTGGGGCTTTGCATCTTGGGTGGATGATTTTTCGGGTCTTTCCTTCCACGTGGGGGGCAATCCTTTTCTTGACTCCTCGTCGAGAAGGAGAGCGCGATACTGAGGGAAATTGTTGCTGCTTCGGTTTCCCATGATGGAATGGAGGAGAACAGCATTTCACTCAGGATTCATCCCGACCAATTGAAACAGCGGCGTTTTGTATATCTTTCTGGATAAAACGGCAGGTGTTTGCTGAGATCGAGGAGCCAAGAGATATCGTCAACATCTCCAGGTTAAATTTATTGATAATTTTCCTGACTCGTCTCTTCCCCTGAGAGTTTGCTCCGTGGCCTGACTCCCTCCATTTCTCATGGGAGAATGAGAGAAAAGACGTTTAGTAACCCTTCTTTGGTCCGTTTGGGTTTTTTTGCTGCCTATAATCTTTCATTTCAGCTCGGTGAGAGGAATTGGAATATTCATCATAGTCTTCATGCCTTCGTTTCAACTCCTCTTTCGAGAGCTAATGATATGTGACCTTACTGCTTTCGCCGTCCATGATCGAATGAGAGCCTTTGGCAATTCAGTCACTATCTGTTTCCTCCTACTCCATCTCCTCGTATGGACCATGCTCATGTTCCTTTAGAAAATTTTCGATAAGTTTGACATCATGAGAGGCACAAATAACTTTGCGAGACAAAGTATGCTGTGCGCAAACTTTCAAATGTTTTTGATTGCATAGCGCATCCAACGACAAATATCCTGACTCAATGATATCGTATATTTTGGAACCAAAGCGCTCCAGCCACTTTTCGATGACTGGTCCCTCCGCAATTACAGATTTTGCGTTTTGCAATATCTCTCTGAGTACGTTACTAACTTTGGTATATGGAATGTCTCTAGAGCACCAGGAAATGCCATGATAGTTTTGTTCGAGCCACGAGTTCTGATATTTTTGAGACAATCTCCTTTGCGGGGAAGGTTCTTTGAAAAGACGGACCAGAGGTTCGATATCAGTTCGGAAAGGAGCGATACTAACTCTTCGAAGACGTAATCGTAGACTGGCTGTCTGGAACCTTGCATGCCCATGATGCACAGTGGGTCAGGAAATTGTACTGACGATCATCGCGGACGTACCCAACTCAATCACGTCGGATCGAGATCTTTGACGTCGCATCTTTTCCGTAACAACCTTCAATTTGACGATCGCGATCCCTCGACGATGATTTTCCAATCCTAAGTATTGGACCAGATGCCCCCGACGAATCGTTTTCCAGCTCTGCAACCGGTATTTCGACGGACATTTCGTGAAGGATCGCGTACTGATTTTGATTGATGTGTAGATTGAGATTGTCGTACGGGTAGTAACTGTGGATTGACGGAGATTCTAACGTTACTAATATTACAATGATCGAAGAGACTGGCATTTCCATCTGTCTTATTCTCCCGAGCAGTCTCGAAACCAAGTATGAAAGAGCGTGGTTTTCCCGATTGATTGGAGGTTTCGACAGTCCACACATGTTTTGATGTTGGAGGAGGAATCGGATACTCGCAAAGTTCCCATGATCGAAATTCCATGGCCATCGACTTGCTCTTTAGCAATTGATTCAGTACGATGATTCTATGTTGATTGGAGCATGTCACGTAGAGCATGAGTCATCCATTTCCAGTCAGCTCAATTTTCCAGTTATCCCACGTGAGTTCTGTCGATGTTTCGACATTGTATGATGTTAATTGCGCGATTGCCGCATTGACATCCGTATTAGATCTTCGAATGATCAATTTATGTTTCGTATTGACAACTACCTTCCGAATATCCTCAGCAAAACCAAGTATCGAATTCAAAAGGATGCAAACGTCAGAAGTATCTTCCGTTACCGATAATCGACTTGGATTTTTCAACATTGAGCCATCCAGCATTCTCAATATTCTGTCGTACTAGTGATACCAAAATTTTTACAACGATCTATTTCAACAGCATCGTTTTCTCATCAAATTTCATCAAGAAGATGAGAAATGCAGTTGTTGACGAATTCAGGGTGATGATCTGCGGTGTTGGCCGTCACGACTAATCTCCGGATACCTGAAGCGAACTTTTGGACGGAAACAAGCAAAGATTTTGGTGTTGAATCGATATGCGAATCTCATCGTTATTTCAGTAATTCGCTCCCGTATAAGGCTGGTGAGCGTGAAGTTCGTAGTGAGAAATATCATCGTCGAAAATGACGGGTGATTGTATATCTAGAGTGTCTTACATACTTCTTGAGTGAACAGATGAAAATACACGTTACTTCCTGACAGATTTTACGCGGAAGCCGTGACTTTTTAGAAATTGTATGATTTGCCCTGTTAGCGGTACGAGTGCTTAACGACAACTGGCGGCAGAAAGACATGGTACGCTGCTTTTATACCCTCGACCGTGATGAACAATCTCAATCATCGAAGCAACTCGATAAGCAATGTACTAGTAATGACTCATCTTCGAGAATCAATCAATTCTCCGTCTTGATCGACAACTTACAACTCAATGTGATTGATTTGCGATGTGTAATTAATAGTAGATGAATAACGTGAGCTGGAACTCCAAAAACCATGTAACCTGGAAGCACTGCGGGAAAGAACTGATGGATGGTGTTAGCTTCGTGATCATTTGAATGAGCGCCAGTAACGATACTGAACACAATTCTCAGTGAATTTATTCCATTGATTTCGATAGGTAGTTTAAATGTGTGTTTTATTCCCGGCTCCAAAATGCGTGGTGTAAACCAAGTACCCGACCAATCGAATCCTCGATATCGAAATTAATTTCCTTCTTACACCCGATCACGCTGCGGGGAATATTGTTGTTGGGCTCGAAGCTGAAGAAAGTATTGCTCCCAGTGAGTTCACTCTGAATGCAATTTTTGATATGTCCGATCTCGTAACCCTTAGTTGGCCAGATTATCTTTTTCTCCCCGGAGCGATAATGAGTTAGTTATTGCGCGCGCGGATGTTTGGGGATGAACGGTACGAATAAAAATTGATTAGTCCACAAACTTGAGTCTTATCAGGTATCAAATAAATACCCTTCGTCTATAATAACCTTTGAAAATGGAAGAAGTTCCTGATCGAATCAGAGTGGTGGTTGATATAACGATCCGAAGTGGAATGATGCAATAGCGGGAAACACTCGTTCATATACCTTCGAGTTCATCGCACAAGAATTTGAGACATATGTGACCGCAATCGTAAGTTCCAAAATCTTGATATCTCTCAGGGTTGTACTTTACGCGGTCGACACCGAGATACAGCATCAAATCGAGAGGAGGGTGGAGATCTCCAGAACTATCAAAGTATACCACGTCATTCCCACACTTTCGAAACGCTATCCAATGAATTCCCGCGCAGTACCTATCGTCAAGATTAACGATTGTAGATTCTCGATAACGAGGTCCGTCAGATGGTGGAGCGTGTTGCATGAGAACTCCACAAAAATTTGGTATTCTCCTCTCTGTAGCGTACTTGAGTGAATCAAAATGAACAATGATCTATTCGGTGGACTCATTTCGAGCTCTTTTCCCCTCAATTCATTACCTGCATTGTGTTTCAAGTGAAGTCCAAAACCTTTCTCATGCGACTTGAGGTACAGACCTCTTCCAAGAGCGAGAGCTTGCATTGTCTTGTTATGACGTTGACTCTCTCCCAATTGCCGTTTAGTAGATTTGGCTTGATTTATTGCTTCAGCTACTCCAGCGGCTCCTCCAGCCAGTGTCCCAGCCCCACTGAATACAGAAGATGGAGGAATGAGATGAAGCGGATATCTGCCAATTTTCTCGGGGACTGAAAAGAGTCGAGGGGATTTCACCCGATCATTCCCTCCAATTTCTCTTATCGCAGCTCGCGCACCTTTCATTGCCAAGCTCATAACTTCCTTTGCTGATTCATTTTGGATCGTTTATTGAGCAGCAGCCTTGATACTCGCACTAACAAGGGGGGACCACAACCTTCGGGTCAACAAATCTGACCAAAATTTTTCTCGAGGCTTGTACTACCTAGAATATGAAGAATCCCAAGTATAACTGACAAATGCGCACTCTGAACAGAGTTAGAAAATAATCAAGTATCCCCTTTTTGATGAGTTTTGGCTATTCTCACCCATAATTGCTCAACCAAACTCCTCATTGATGCTGCTAACCTTTCTTCACATTTGGAGTACATGGAATCTGGACAATCCAGAGCTAGGAGATATTGCCTCCAATATCTCTGTCCAGCGATCATCTCGAATCCAAAACATTGCCAATGGAGACTCACTTTGACGTCAATCAATATTCCAACTCACCCTTGGGAATGACATGCATGCTTCATCAACCGGCATGATAATAGACAAATTCGCCCCTAATATATCATATAATGATCTGCCAATGACATTGTAACAACAGAATCTAGCATAATATCAGAAACTGAAAGTCAAAGCCGTCAATTTTCATGAAAACTCACCGCAGCAGTAGTCAAAGCCGTCAATTTTCATGAAAACTCACCGCAGCAGTCTCTTACAAATCTCTTACTTGTGTTGACACTATATGGACTGACATCTCATTTCTGGGAGTATATATGTTACGGGCAGAGTCCGAAATATGGTCAATCCGCGGATTGCCTTGCCAATCCGCAGATTGCCCGGGCTGGACTGGTCAAAATCCCAATTACTGCACCCATTTCGGACTTTGCCCGGCTAGCTTTGATCAATCTGCGGAATGGCCAAGCCCTTTCGGTCAAAGTCCGAAATGATTCATAGTTTGAGCCACTATGAGGCGGAGGAATTGCTGCTCATGATTTGACGGAGAGTTTGCTTGCTCATCAAAGTGAAGAATGATCAGTGTGAGTGCAATGAGAATCGATCTAGATTTGAGATGAAGGTGAAATATTTGATACAGGGAAAAATCCGCATTTGTGCATTCGTCCAACCTCAATGCCAGAAGCCGTGGGTACTTCAACAATAAGAGCTGAGTTTCAAGTTGTTCATTTTATTGTTTTTTTGGATAAGAACAGATCGGGCGGAAGAATTCGGCGGCATAATTGATACATGTCTTGTCAGCGGAATATGAATGCTACAGTTCACCCTACTATTAATTTGAACAAATGTAACATTAGTTCAATACTGCAATTAAAACAAATCCGAGATATAGTTATTTAGTTATTTGTTGCAGTATGAACTCGAGGAATGGCATTTCGAGTAACATAAAACTTTCAAACGCTCACATTTGCAAGAGCTAGTCACACACTTTTCAGTACAGTTACATTTTACGAACCCCTGTCCTCCGTAGAGTGACATTTTGGCGTCGATTGATCGTAAACTGATTCCATCTTGAGGTATCGCACTAAGTTCTAGAAACTTACTTTTACAAACACTTATTTGATTACGTGCGAATAGTGTATTTATTATACCTTTGTCAGTGCCAATTTTATGATAACCATCATTGATGACTTCCATAACCACCCCCATTATATTGCAAAAATCCCCCTTACATCTGTGGACGTCCGGAACTGGGATTCTCACCGAGGTACCTACATCGATGTTGGCAAATTTTTTATTTGAATTGCAAATCATTTCCTCCGCTTGTTTCTTTAGTCCCTTCATGGCTACTCGCTTATTCTTATTGCGCTTGATTATTCGAACAAATATAACATAAGACAGTGTATCCAAAGCCCTCATCTGCTGGGTCTTCGGCAGATTTTCCACAAATCACGTGGACGAAATGACCACAAATTTTGCATTTATGAGCATTTGGAGTATCTTTCCCGCAAACATAACACTGCGACTCATTATCTGAAAATTGAGTACAAAAATCCTTATGCTCCCTTTCGGAACGACTGTATTCAATCAAAATCTATCAGCAAGCAGAGAATTATGAAATACCCGATGATTGTTCAATAACGAATAATTGCTTCCAAGAGATCATGTTAAAGATCTAATACATCAAAATTCTCACCTTTTTGATGGCTTACATCGTTTTGCAGCATAGAATCTCTCTCAGAAGATTCAAAATCATAATACTTATCATCTGGATGCTTCTCAAGATCCTCCTCTTCTTCGGTGAGAGGATCAAGATTCTCAGCTGCACCCCTTAAAGCTTTCTCTAGCTCTTTTTCTGTGGTTAATGCATTACTTATGCACGAGAGCAATTTTTGAATACCAACGTGAGCTTTTCTACCTGAAAAAATCATTTTCATAATCAATTGTGTGCATACGTCATTCAAGAACCTTCAAAAACATATCAGGATAATATTTGTATCTTCAGAAGAGACGGTGCCTTATCATTTTTCAACTGAATCTTCAAGGATTATAATATTACAAGATTCCAACGCAAGCGTCGATTCAATGAAGATGGTTAGAATCATCACCAAATCCCGTAGAGAAACAACCCAGAAGGAGAACGATCTGTTGAATTTGAAAAAAAATGGTGATGATGAGAGTTGAATTTCTCACCAAACATTGCTCCAAATGGAGTTCGCCTGATAGCAGTATGATATGCCATATTCTTTTGAAGTTGACAGAACCTTAAACCCTCACTCCACCTAGTTGTATTGTCTTCTTTCATCCAGGCTCTGAGCAAATTTTGTACGTCTTGGTTTACTTTCTCGACACTGCCTTGGCTCTGAGAATGACGGGATTTACCATGAACAATGCTCAGACTTGCCATAGCAATTTTAATGCCTCAATCATCTTATTGGCGAATTTTCTACCTGAAATTGAATGAATCATCCCTGTATGCCAATTTGAGCTCTCGACTTCATTATAGACATAAACATGTATTCACCACTATCTGCCTGCAAAATGAGGGAACTCCGTTAGTACAGAATATGTCGAGTACATTATCATGTGCTTCTCAACCATTTCTTCTGCAGATTTTGTTTTTAAAGGCCTTGGAATGGTAAATTTGGTGAGATGTTCTTGGTAATTTAGGATATGTTTGTAGTCACGATCTTTGCAAGTTTGCATGCCGATCAAATCGACTTGACATCGCTGATTGATTTCTCCAAACAGCAGAGGTTCGACAACCACGCCTTCGCTCTGATTGGAACGTTTTTTCTCACAAGTTATGCAGGATTGCAAATAAGTAGAGATGATATCTTCGGGAATATTTGCGTATTTTTCATTGATTGCTTCAATGGTCCGATGTCTTCCAAAATCATTAACTGAATGAATCCAATGAATAGCATCAGAGATTTCATCGTCGTTGACATAGTAGCAATAATCCTTATCCTTATCAGTAAGAGGAAGAATCAATTTTCTCAGTCACCAACTCGTAAGATGTCGAATCGAACCAAGCGACGATAATCTTTCGTCACTTTTTTCTTGGTTCTCTCTGCTCTCTCCACTTCGCCTATGATCCCTCCATATCTTTGCAGAGTAGGTATGCGGAAGGAATTAATTTTTGGCACATGTTCCTTGAGTTTTGCCTGAAACTTTGCTTTTATCACATCGCATGGTGGGTTGTTGCCATTCTTCCCATCCATGACGGCAAAAGCTGGCGGAACATGTATTCATATAGCGTTCGAGAATTACGAATTGCTGAGCCTCATGGCCCTCATTTCGAATATATCTACAAATTATCTGGAGTTCTCTAGATCGCGCAAATAATAGTTATGATGCTCTTGGAGAACAAATCTTCTATGCCTCGAATTCCGATGCCAGAGATAGGAACAGTTTCAGTAAATAGCTTATTACAAATACACACTCATAATATCAAACTCAATGGACATTGCATTTGGATCAATTCCATAGACACGCCGAAATATATTGACGGAAAACAAATGTCCTCAACTCTATGAGCTCTCGTACACAATAATTCGAAGTGACTCGAGTGCCACTAGATCGATTTAATACCACCGCGCTCTTTAATTGTTCCGCGAGTTACATTTGATAATGTTGACGCCCTCCGTGATTTTCTTATCGTTAATATATTGCTCATGATATTGCGATGGAAACCGCTGAACCAGATCCTAGTTTATCAACTCCACTCGGATACAATCTCATGAATATAATCAATGAGCAATCGCAACAGACTTGATGGACTAGACTCAATTCTATAGGAAGCTTATGCAGAGAATATTCCAAAGGAAGGAATTCGACAATGAATTAGAATATTCTTACTGTCTCGATTAAAAGAGTCAGAATATTCCGAACTCATTTGGATGTTATCACAAACATCGTAATTGATAATCACGGGTCGACGAAAGAAAATATCCCTCGAACTATTTTTGATGAAGTGAGGAGGCTTATTCTATCGGAGAATCGTGACATATTCTTACAGGAAAAGAACTAGTTCGCACAGGGCGTTGAAAATCAATCACTACTTGAATATCAAACTTACTCACTATACGTAGACTCATACTGCGAATTAGATTGCTATGAGCGGCGTCCAACGAAGAATTCCCAATCCAGGATCAAATATCACATCATCACACGATTCTACAATGAAAGAGCACGATGAGAGAAGATTCACGTGAAATTCCGGCAGTGCGAGAATGTGATCCGACTGGAATCGTACGATGGAAAGACTTGTGAATAGCATGACCACAACACGCTATGCCCAATGATGAGGGGGAAGTGAGAACCTCAGTTACATACTTTCCAGGTGTGGGTTTGCTCGACGGCAGATTGAGAAATCATGTCTCAAGTAACAAGTCATTTAGGACTTTGCCCGGAAAGGCTTGGCCATTCCGCAGATTGACCAAGGCTAGCCGGGCAAAGTTCGAAATGGATGCAGTATTTCGAACTTGGACCAGTGCAGCCCGGGCAATCTGTGGATTGGCCGGGCAATCCGCGGATTGACCATACTTCGGACTTTGCCTGTAATATATACACAGCCGGTGGCTTTTCCCTTGTATATATTCTTATTGCATAATCATAGGTTCCAATAGTCTGGGGCAGGAACAGATTCGAGATCCAAATCAGAGTTGAGATCATGAACTGAATTGATGTAACGGGTGAGATAAGCAATGAGCCACATTTCTGAGCTTCCATCGCTTGTTCTTACTGCTTGGCTCAATTTTCACAGATTCTTGGGTTCTGATGATGGGGAAACCAGCTTTGTAGGAGAAAGTCATTACCTCTCCCATTCATTAATTCTACCAATCTTGGATGATCATGC
>JAPYYZ010002660.1:0-12705 GCA_030522705.1 Eretmocerus eremicus | reverse complement strand
GGGACAAATAGAGGAAAAATGACAAAAAAGGGGATTCATAGATCCACTTCGAAAAAAGGGGACAATAGATGAATAGGGGACGCACGAGCATCCCTGTATTATAAAAGAAAAAACTTTTTGAGAGAACATTCAAGTTGCCAGTTACAAAATTGTGGGGAATTGCTACAGAGGAGTCTTCTACTGTCGCTAAATTAGCAGTTCAGCTAGAGAAAAAGCAGAAAAGCCGAACCTAGATAGTCGTTTACTACTTTAACGATCGCCGTTTCTGGTTTTTCTCGAGCTAGACAGCGAATTCCACGACGCTACGAAATTCAAACGATTCGGAATCTCCTACAGAATCAAGCTGACTATTTCAAATAATCTCAAAGAGATGTACTCCTTTGTATAAATTGAAATAGCAAGGTATATGCAACCATATGCTCCGATTCACTCGATGGATAACACACTCCGGACTGCGCGTGATACATTGAGTTGTCGAGGTTCAGCAGGTGATATGTGACGAGATGTCCCGCGAATAGCGTGTGGGAACGACATAACCACCGGGATCAGTGGTTTGCAAGAAAACGGAACGCAACTATGTCTTATTCCCGGTACGAAGTTGATTCTCCCTACGTGAGAACCATGATGAAAAGAGTAAATCTGAAGTGGAATTCATTTAAAGCTACAGATATACTCGAGCTCGTGGTAGAGCTTGGTCACAGACTCTCAGTTGATGGACTACTAACTTTTTCCAAAAAGAGGTTACGAGTGACAAATTGAACATTTCCGATAAAATGAAACTGAAATTTCGAATACCACTTCCTATGTTCCAAGGTATATTTGGAGTATTATCACAATTTCATCATTCCATATCCAACTTGGAATATTTCCCGGCTGTTCTAGTCACTTCACTCTGGATTGT
Organism: Eretmocerus eremicus; assembly: GCA_030522705.1. Lineage (NCBI taxonomy): Eukaryota > Metazoa > Arthropoda > Insecta > Hymenoptera > Aphelinidae > Eretmocerus > Eretmocerus eremicus. The sequence continues at coordinate 11,804 of JAPYYZ010002660.1, read as the reverse complement.
TTCCCCAGAATAATCACCTATGAGATTCTGCTTCTAGGGACAAGTGGAAATGGACCTTCTTATTCAATACTCATGATTGAGAATCTGCATAATGAACACAAAATTTTGATCTGATGAAAGATTCTGCGATTGCGCTGGCCATATCACTATTTCATTTGCACCTCTAAATAATAACCGATTGTTCTAGATGCTTCACTTTTGGATCTCAACTTGTACTTGTGAAATAAATTACTTTAGATGACATGATAACTTGAATCTGAAAGCTTTAGATGGAGGTTTGATGTATGTCCGATTGTAGGAATTTTGGATGAAGTGAAGCTGCATGGGTATCTCGGACTATCTTTCATTGGTTCAACGCCGACGTTTCGACAGCCTTTATGCTGTCATCTTCAGGGCTACAAGATTGGAACAAAGGTTGAGTCTAATTTGAAATATTCAAAAGTCTCAGATGACTAATCAGTAAAACTCACCTATTAAAATATAATTACATCATATTGTTACTAAACTGCACATTGCCAGGAGCGTCAATTCCTTGGCGAAATCTAGGTTCGAAACTGAGAAAATGAGTGGAGAATGAAGAATAAAATTATTGCACGGGGAAAAATTCAACTGACGTTCGCCGAGGGGAGCGACACAGGGTAGGCAGACCGCAGGCGCTGGCACAGGTGACGGTGGCCTAGAGGAAAGAGCGAATGCGATATCGTCTGCTATCTCTATATACGCTACCCCCGACGAACGCCTCGCAAGCGGTGGTGGCCGCGAGAGAACCAGACTTTGGTATCAGGAGAGCGTAAGACGCACAAAGGTGGCACGAGGGGCCTGCCGGTGCGGTAATGGCCTGAGTCGCCGCAGGGGATCCCCGGAGCAGACAGAGTCTGACTCACGACGGGCGACTGTCTCACTCGCATGCTGTCCTGTTACCGCCGGCTCTGCGCGCTGGCTTGGAGTGTCGGCAGAGTCGGATATACTGTTGTGTATAGGTGTGATGGTTTGGTGGTGGAGAAAGTTTGTCCAAAGCGACTTCATAGGATTGTTTGAGAACGTCGAGATCAAACTTGCGGTTTGTATTGTCGTTATTCCAATAAATATGGAGCATCATGGAGAATTCTCTCTTGAACTTAGCATTTTCGGAATCGAGTACTTCGGACCAATCGAAATCAAACTCGTGGTGTGTGTTACGGCAGTGTGCAGCAAGAGTTGATCGCTCGTCCCTTCCCCCTCACGCCACGTCTATGCTCCGCAATACGATATTTCAGACAGCGTGATGTTTGCCCGACAGAAACCCTACTGCAATCTTTACAGGCAATCCGATAGACTACCCCTTTCTTATCGGTGTCTGATAACTGATCCTTCCCTAATTTGATCAGACTATTCAGTTTGTTCGACAGTTCGTATGTGGGAACGACACTGTTTTTTTGCAGTATAAGGTTGATGTTAGGTGAAATGCCTTCAATATATGGTAGCACCATTTTTGGAGCTCGAGCGATGGTCTTATTGCAGCTGTTTAGACTATTATGCTAGGCTCTTATTCTAGACACGTCCAACAATTTCAACCAGTACCTCAAATTCACTCTTCAAATAGGGGAAAAAATCCAAATGAATTTCCTTGATAGATCCGTTTCTCGCAATAACAATGATTCTCTCTTTTTCAACTGGTATCATAAAGACAATTCTCCAGGGAGATAGATGAATTTTCACTCCCACCATCCCACATCGATTAAGAAAGCGGTCATCTAAAATCTCGTAGATAAGGCAATAGAGCTCTCATATGATACTTTTCACGATCACAATTCAAGCCGAATCAGAATCTTTCTTCTGGCTAATAGCTACCCCAAACCTTTTATCAATGCTTGCATCGAGAGTCCTTTACGTGCTCTCTCTGGCCCCATGATGCACACGAGAAATCTGAACAGCCGCAATAATACCATCGCTCGAGCTCCAAAAATGATGCTACCATATATAAAGAAAAGAAAAGAAGAGAAAAGGAGAAAGAATGAAAAAAATTGGGTTCACAAGAGTTCCTAGATGGGACTGAATTCTTATTGACTTCTACCTATTTCCAATTCGATAGCGATTTTATAGGCAGAAGATCGGCTCACCCATGGGCGGCTACTCTAGCCCCTGGTTTGCCGAGATAGTTTTGGAGCAACTTGAGGACAGCTGTCTTGATATTCTGGGAGACAATGTTCTTTCCTACAGAAGATCCGTGGATGATTGCTTTCTCATCGCCCAAGAAAAGTCCGTCCAACATATTCTAAACACGTTCAACAATTTTAACCAGTACCTCAAATTCACTCTTGAAATAGAAAAAAAAGAAGCCAAGTAAATTTCCTTGATATATCCATTTCTCGCAATAACAATAACTCTCTTTATTCTTTAACTGGTATCATGAAGACACTTTTTCAGGCAGATATATAAATTTCCACTCCCACCATCCCACATCGAGTGGGACGATGTACTCCCGACGAACGCCTCGCTTGCGAGTATGATTGTCGCAGTATGATTTTGTTATTTAAAAATCCTCATTTCAGCAAATAAACAATGAGATCATGCAAATGATGCCTAAACCAATGTTCAGAAGCATTGAAACAGGTTGCTAGCGACTTCTAGTCATCAAAAAACCGGAAATTCTCCGTCCCCAACCTGTCTCAATGCTCCTGAACATTGGTTCAAGCATTATTTGCATGATCTCATTGTTTATTTAATAGAGTTGAGATTTTTTAGTGACGAAATGATACTACGACAACAATTTTTTCCTATTTCAGAAAATCTAAGATTCATTTTCAATCATCCAAAAATATTGATTCTATCCCGAGATATTAGCCTTGGAAACAAAACCTCACAATCGCACATAGTGCGGCAGTTCTATTTGTCGGTGACGGTATGGATTTGGCTTGTATAACCGATAGATCCATTTCAACAATGCTGACCTAATCTTTGTGGGATGGATTTTCTACCTCCTTTCCTAACGGAGGTGCAATCTCCTTTATGTGCCCACAGTTGCTCCCGATTATTCGTATCTCACTCTTCTGAATTCCATCAAGATTCCCCGATGTAACCTCGCGACCATATGAAACTCGAGGTGCATGGGCCGAATTGGATCAATCCAGCTCGATCTGAGACAAAGGCCAGGAAACTATCCGATATGACGTGTCTAGCAGAGGTCGATCAAATGTACTCATCGATATAAGGTGGTTTAGGCGGTTTTTTTCCTAACAATAGAAATCGCTGAAATTTTGCACACTGGAAGATTTCATGGCTTTGAAGAACATATCAAAATTCCAAGAGGATCGTCAACCTAGATTCCGAGATATTTATCCTCCAAGTTTTGACAATTTACACGGAGAAGATAGGGATTTCAGCTTCGGCCTTGAATATCACAAGAACAGAACAATAGAAAAATCTGAAAAAATGTGTACTCATAGCTCAATATGAGAGGAGAATCTCTGTGAAATTGCGTGGAGATCGTCAATCTGGTTCTGGAGATATCTCATTTTACAATAAACACATCAATAAACAAACGGAGCAAAAATTAATTTGTTCCTGAAGTTCATGCTCTTGAGAGCATTCATGTCGAGTTTCATCCAGATTGGTGGTTTGACTCAAGGGATATCCAATTTCTAAAATACTCTTTGGTATCTGTCTCTCACATTCAGTTATCTGTCTCTCTCTTACCGCATGAACCACCTTAATCCGTTCACTTTCGATGCCTACTTCCGGGTCTTGAAAAATTATCCCGAGTTGAAAAACATGCGTAACTAGTGTAAAAAGTATGAAAAATGTCAAAATTTTGAGCTCGAAAAATTTTCACTCTTTATTTTTTTCCTCAAAAACCAAACATTATTTGGGAGAAACTCTTGTGGCAATATATTTCTCTCATGTCTAGAATGTTTTCTGAGTTTTTCCAGATTTTTATGACACGTATAACAAAAGTTATCACGAAATATTGAAAAACGTGCTTGTCCACATATGTGGACATGAGAAGTCAGCGGGTTGAATATTATTCAATCTGCTAATACAGAAGATTCGTTCTTTTCCTTATTGACCATGTGAATTTTGATGATATTGTGGAATCTAGATAGTGTCCAGCAAAAAACTCCACACATGATGCTGGATGAGGTGGCTAGATCAATTTGGAATCAACCGAAACAGCAATTGAAAGGTAGAGTTGCGGATGGAAAGCGCTTCGCCCCAATCAATAATTGGGAAGAAAACGTTTTGGTGGCGGCCATACTGGCCCATTTGATTAACATGTGTACTTTTGAGATGCGGCCATGTTGGCTCTCCGCTGCCATCTAATTGAACACGGAGTTTACTTCCCAATAGTCCGATGGAATATTCTGATTTCCATTGGGAGAAGATCAAAAAATCATGATAGGGAAGATCTCGTAAGGGGCGGCCGTGAGGCCTCCATTTGTCGTCTGTTACGGCCCTAGTTTGTGTCATAAACTTCCCTCGCTGCAACTTAGATGGATCCTTTTGACGGAATATCGCTCTACAGCGATAATCTCACGAATCCTTCAATTCCGATGAGTATACGCACAGAGCTCTACCCATAATATAGCTCCCGATATTCTTACAACGGTATTGCAACGCCCATAACCGCGATGTTGGTGGCTTTGCCGTAGCAGAATCATCGAGAGTTGTGTTGTAGGTAGAGCAATGTCCGAATACTCATCAAAATGAGTGAACACTGGAGGATCGCGCTATGGAGAGATATCATATCTAATAGATCGGCTCACGATGCAGTAATAAAGTTTGTGGGTCGAACTGGGACTCTAGCAGACGAAAAATACAGCGCTTACGGCCTCGCCTTGGAGCCCGGTTTGTCGTCTGCTACGGTTCTAGTTTGAGTCGTAAACTTCACTCGTTGCATCCTAGAAGGATCCGTTCGACACGATATCGCTTCATAGAGCAAATCTTCCGAATCCTCTGATTCCGATAAGCATACGCACATTGCTCTATCTACGATACAAATCGCGATTTTTGTGCAATGGCAGGCCACCAACGCCGTGATTATGAATATTGCAATACCGTTGCACGAATATCGCAAGTTGTATCGTGAGTCGAACAATGTGCGTATGTCTATTGGAATCAGTGGATTTGGGAGTTTTGCATTAGCAAGCGATATTGTGTCGAACGGACCCGTCCAGGAGGCCGCGAAAGTTGATGGCTAAAACTAGGCCAGTAGCAGACGACAAATGGAATGCTGACCGCCTGGTCTTAGGAGATTTCGAGGAGCGAAGACCTCTAAAGAAGGGTCTTTCCGAGAGCCTCGCACAAAATGAGCAAGAACAGATACCCATTTCCAAAGAAAAGTCTATGCGGCAGCGAACTCTGCAATCTTCCGTCCTTGTCGATCGTCCGAAATGCAATCAACTCATCTTCGAATTGCTGATGAATATTCCTATTTCGATCTTCAACTCGTCAATCCTGCGGATGAACATGAAAAGTAGGCACAGCGACCGAATTGCGACTTGATATGATGGATCTTTCTTTAGACGTCTGGCACGATACTCCACCCCCAAGAACCACAGACTAATATTTCTTTACCTGTAATGTGATGGGCGTTATGAGACGTTGAATTTTCGGAGCCTTGAAGCGCTCTTTTTTGCCTTCTTTCTGGATTGGTCTCTTAACAACGAATCTGCGGACATCATCTTGTTTTGAGAGATTGAATAATTTTCTGATCTTGCTCGCTCTCTTGGGACCTAATCGTCGAGGTATGTTCGTATCCGTCAATCCAGGGATGTCCTATAAGATCGGGAGATTTATGAGAATAATTTGGAAGTGCCGATCCATATGCATCATATCATGTACATTATTAGGTGCTATCATCCACATCGGAGATGATGGAGTTCATCGGATCCCCGGCAAGGGAAACTACATTGTGTTACAAAGTGATCTAGACCTGGCCCATTCAAGGTCATCAACATCACCTGCGAAGCACCCTCCGGATTCTTTCGGGAATTTGGAATGGATGTCAAGATAAAATACCGTAGAAATGTATGTTGATTCATAAGCTAGGTGGAGGAATCTGTAATCGTGATCATCAAGGTCTACGGATACACACCCTCCCTGCGTTAACTTTTCGTTGAAATGTACTTGCTCTGTATAACAACTGTGTTGGCAGGTATTTTCCATCGGAAATATGATTGAAGAGAGAGATAAATACCCTTCTCAGATAGATGGCCCTTTTTATTCGCACAGTGGCGAAAATTTTGATGTACAGAAAATATACATGTTGTCTAAATACGATCATTTGGTCAAGGATATTCACATCATCACGGATGTAACTAGTCATGATGCTGAAAGCTCAATTACAAAACAACATAATATAGGGGCGAGAATGATTATCACAGTCATAAAGTACACGTGACAGGAAGTGACGCGCTGGCTACACGTAGAAAAAAGATTTTAAAGACAATCTCTCATAGGTTGAAGAAGTGCCCGGCGTTTACATCAATCTCCCGTTGGAACAGTGTCAACAAGTATTCTCTCACTGCCCCTTCGAACTGCGAGAGTTTTGGAAATTGCCAGAAGCCTAGAGGGAGACAATTCCAGAGATGAGCGCACTGACTCTGAAAAGATCTTCGTCCGTATTCAAGCCGCATCCTTGGAATTTCAAGTTCCTGATCTCCTGCATCAACCCGCTGGAGGGGCTCGGAAAGGTGCCTGATAAATATCCAGGCTCATTTAAATGCATTATCTTGTACATTAAAAGAACTGCGACGTACATTCTCCTCGAATCAGTACGCAACCACCCCAAGCGCTCCCTGAACGGAGCGACTGTTCGTCAATGGCGTCAAGGTACACGACCGCAAAAGCTCTAGAGGGCCTTGTTGACTTTTCTGTGACTCGATTAATATTCGGTCCCCACGTTAAGGTGGTTCACTCGGTCAGAGAGAGAAAGAGATATCTGTGCGAGAGAGACAGAATCCACTTTCCCTTTCAAGAATTTCATATCTTCGGACCGAAGCATTTGATTTTCTTAAAACTGCACAGAATCATTTCTCAAAACATCTTCTTCCTGATCATATCACTTTGATCGTATTCTATGTTGATTTGTTTATGAACCAATGCGTGTGGAAATGAACAGATAATATCTTCTAAACGCGCCTCACAAATTTCGTGCCGTTCCACATAAATGTTCTATCCAATGATCTCCACGTAATTATTTTTTTTTCAGAATTTTCTATGATCGCGTTTTTGAGATATTCAACGCGAAAGGTGCATTCCCTATCTTCTCCGTGTTCAATTCCAAAACTTGTATATTCATTTTCTTAAAAACCGGCCTCGAGGATTTTTTGAAATTTTTTTGAGTGGCTAATATCGTCATTCTCTACATGCATGCCAATTTTTGTGGACTTCTGAGATCAAAACGAGTCCCGTGGGAACCACCTTAATTCTTTGTCTAATGTCACACCGGGGCTCACAGCCGTGGCCCTGAATGGGACGAACAACTCCTTCTGTATCTCAACATCTGGCAAATCCATCCTTTGCAGGTCTCTAGCGTCTCTTTCGGAACTAAAACAGATGGCTTTGGTCTTGCCAGCGTTGAGACGCAAGCTAGAGATCTTAGCCCGCTCAGCAACGAGTTGTCTCATCTCTTATAACCGAGTCGTTTGTGAATTGTCATTTTTTCATAATTTCAATGTATTTTCAGGTTATGTCACCGTTCCAGCGGAATCGCCCGGTGACGAAACTCATGGTACTCATGTCTGGGATCATTGCAAATCCGATGCCACATGTTTTAAGCCAGCACGTTAATATTCAAATGAGTAACGGGATTTTATCGCCCTTTTCCATGATTTTATTGCATTTGCAGGTTATGTGGCCGCCTCAGCGGAATTGCCCGGTCATGATACTCATGTTGCTCATTTTTGGGATGATTTCGAACTCGATGCTCCAATTGTGAAGCCGGCACATTGATATTTGAGAGAGTTGCGAGCATTTTATCGTCCATTTTTCATGATTCCATCACACTTTGAGGTTATCCGACCGCTTCTGCGTAATTCCCTGATAACAAGACTCATGGTAATCATGATTGGCATCATTGCGGATAATATGCCACGACTTTTTAGCCAGCACGTTGAGATTTGAATAAATAACGAGCACTTTGTCGCCCTTCTTTCGTGATCTCAAGGGCATTCTGAGGTATTGTGACCGTCTCAGCGGGATTAGCCCGACGACGAAGCTCATGGCACTCGTGTCTAGGGTCAAGAAAGACAAAATAAGAGAGTTTTTTAGTCAGCACGTTGATTTTTGGAAGAATCACTAGCACTTATCGCCCTATTTCATAATCCCATCGCATGTTGAGGTTACGTGACCGTCTCGGCGGAATTGCCCGGTGACAAAACTCATGGTCCTCATGTCTGGCATCATTGCAGATAATATGTCACATTCCCGCAGCCAGCATGTTGATATTTGATCCAGTGACGAAGCATTTCTTCGTCCTTCTTTCAACATTTCATGGCGTTTGGAGATTATTCGACTGTCTCAGCGGAATCACCCGGTAACAAAACGCATGATACCCATATCTGGGATCATCGCGGACACGATGCTGCAATTTTTCAGCCGGCACGTTGATATTCGAAGAGTTACGAGCATTTTATCGCCTATTCCCTATGATTTCATGACATTCTCGGGTCATGTGACCGTCTCAGCGGAATTGCCCGGTCCCGAGATATTTGGGAGAGTTACGAGCATTTTATCGCCCCCTTTCCCATGATTTCATAGGATTTTGAGGTTATGTGACCGTCTCAGCGGACTTGCTCGGTGACGAAACTCATGGTACTCATGTCTGGCCTCACTGCGGATGATATGTCATAATTCTCCAGCCAGCAAGTTGATATCCGAATGAGTTAGGACCATTTTATCGCCTTTTTTCATGATTTCATGACGTTTCGAGGTCATGTGACTGTCTCAGCCGAATGACCCGGTAACAAAACTCATAGTACCCATGTCTGGGATCACCCAATGGATTTCAGAAATTTTTCATAGATACGGAATCTAATCATTTTATGAATTGTAAGGTGTAATTTTTTGGATTATTTTCTGTTATTGGTTCGGTATTAGTTGATGAACTGGAAAATGGAGGAGAATACAGTTCATCAATCCTACTTAATATGGAATTCATCACCATTTAGTCGGTAGGACAAAATAAAATTCCATTCTCCAGTTTTGATTTGACTCAAATGATCATGTTCTCAGAATTATGTATATACTATATGATTTGCCTGTTTGGTAATTAGCTTCTAATCCGAACTCCGAGGAAATTCGACCGTATCCATTGATGTAGAGTAAGATTCTTGGTTAGAAACGTTTTGAAACAATTTAATCCATAATTCGTGCCCGCGATATGGATCGCAGGGGTTATCTCAGATTTCGATGATCCATAATTGGTGTATGTGCTGTGGATCATGGAGTACACCCCGAACCTGCTGATACATATTCGGGGTAAACCACGTCTTATATTTTTTTCTTTGTGAGGAGAAATGGAGGACTAGAGGGTCTAGCGAGGGAGTTACTGGTTCAGAGCAACCTAACGCAACGTACGAATGCACTTGATTACAACAATTATGATCTCCGCACGCCTACGGAAAGTATTCTGTAAGCAAGCCATATAAATGATCCATAACTGGTTCTTCTAAGTTATTCGAAAAAGTTTCGCGTTGCGAAAATCAACTTTTTGCTAAAAAAAGTCGATTGTAACTTTCCAGAATCGCATCTAATGGAGGTTCTAACAACATACTCCGAAAGTTCAAAAAATTCCGCATCGATTATGTACAGTTTGAATTTTTCCTGAGCTATTTTTAATGCCGGAAAAGCCCGAAAAAAGAAATCAATTCTGTCTTTTTGAAACTTGATAGGGTGGCTTATGAGCCCTGGAACAGTGGGACCCAGAGGGCAAAAAAGTATACATAAAGGCTGAATTTGGATATACTCGATGACACTTCTTCCTGACGGAATGAGAAAATATCAAGATATCAAACGGTTATAAATTCAGTAATAATTCTATACACTACTAGAGAACATAGATATATAAGCAGATGTGACAAGTCACGACAGTAAACTAGTCTGTCAGTGACGACTTATATTTTCTTTGTCTCTCTCTCTCTTTTTTTCTTTTTTTTTCTTAATGGTGGTCAATAAGGGTAATCTGCTCAATTGTGACGGGTTGCGTCTCTGGGTTCACACAGAGCACGGCACCGCTCAACCCCCCCCCCTCCACCGCTAATCGGGGTAACATCCACCATGTCATAACTAACCCACCCTAGAACCGCTTGCGCATTACTTCGGGGTGGGAGGCGCGTCACGCGCCAAATGAGCGTGTCTCTCTGGATCTCCAGCTCTTCTTTCTTCTCTCTAGGTCGTTCGGTGTTGATCCCTCTTCAGGTCGTCATTAGTCACTCGGCAGGACCCTTTGCTTGGCGCTGCAGCGCTCGTTCTTGCTCTTCATTCCGAGTGATCGTCGTCTTGATAGTCGGTGACCTCATCCCACGTCTCCTCACTGCGAAGTATGGCTGGCACAAGGTTCTCAGGTGTGAACTGGAACCCGCGTCGGCCCATAAGCTCCGCTCCTTCTGTAGTATCATCACACGCGGAGATTGCGTGCTCACATTGCCCCAGTCCGCCTCGTGTTCTTCATCTCCAAGATCAGACTCTATACTAGTGAGGTAAGAAAGTAGATGGCTTAAAAAATCTTCAAAGAGCTGGGGTCCCGGGATAATCTGGTGATGGCACGAGGTAGTTTCTTCCAAAAATCAGATGCAGAATCGTGGTATGGATGTTCAAGAGCAGAGGAATGTCATTTCGAAATAAGGAGGTAGCTGAGTTTGAGGCTGGTTGAACGAAGCAAACTCGTGTGGCATACTCCGCTGGTATTCCGTGATCAATAGTAAGGCTTTCAAGTTTTTAGTAAGTGGATCAATGAGCTGCTTAGGAGGTGCTCTTTCCGGGCCGTGACCGTGAATCGGGCAGGCATTTTGTGCGCACTGTAGTCTAGTATTTTGTTCAGCATGGTGTCTGCTCCACTCGATTTCGATAATTCCCAGAGTTTCATAGGCTTTCCAGACTCGATTGGTAAAAATCTAAAATCATTGGCAGATCATACGAGCGATTTTGTCAATATTTTATCCACATCCATTTGATAAAGTAATGTGGTACATATTCAAAACATGCATTTTCAAAGGCCTTGTTATTCAGTCAGTAAAATGATCATCCGGAACGAACATACTCCGGAAGCTTGTAGAGTTTAGTCGGCTGAAGGATGCATTTCAACATTTTGGCAGCAAACATCCCAAGATGACGAATTTTAGGGGGTTCCGCTGGTAGAGAATTGACAGCGAGTTTTATATGAAACTCTGTAATCTTGCTCATTTCTACCGGAAGAAGTCATTTGCAAATTTTTGAGAAGCTAGGGTACCTCGCACGGAAATTATCAGTATGCCTATTTTGGCCACTTGAACATGTATGCTTAAGAAGAAAACTCGATTTCTCCGGAATCAACAGCGAGTTTTATGTGGAACTATGCTTATAGTCTCGCTAATGCCCAGAAAATACTGAGCGAGTTTGCTTTCTCAAAGAGCAATCATTCTATTCGTGAGAACAAAATTCTCGCTCAATCGATGGTTCAAATTCATTCTTCTCTTCCAGTACACCTCTTGCCCATATGGAACGAAGCTTTTCTTGTTCCTCTCGCCAAGATCTATTGACTGTACGACACACATTTCATCCACTGCTTTCCACTAACTTCATAGCATTCTTTCCGGTCTTTCCTCTGTATCAGTGTGTGTGTGTGT